>MU107377.1:26919-47815 GCA_012274485.2 Sinapis alba
TAAGATCAAAGTAAGGTGTAACCATCCGAACCAGACAGCTCCATAACCACATATGGCTTAACCATTGGTTAAGTTCACTGGTTCTTGGCCACACCTTTCACCTTAGGATTACGAGCTCCAGGGGCCGACTCCTTCTCCTTCTCCATCTCCTTCTCTTTGTCTTTCTGCCTTGTATCCATCCTTTCCAACTTCACAGACTGATCCGACCGTAATCAATCAAAGGAAACACCACAAATCGGTTTCTCTTTCTCTTTCTCTCTCAAAGTTCTTCTCTGAGTTTTCTCTGGTTTCTTTTGGACACTATTTCGACAGACAAGAGTAAAATGGAGAAGAAATCGATCATGACTTCCTTTCCCAACCGCCTGAACGAGCAGTTTCTCAAAGGAAAGAAAAGGGAACATTTTCGTCTCATAACCACCCATTGGCGGGTTCTCCTTTTCTTCCTTTCCACAAAATCGATTCAAACTTAAAACAAACCGGATCCAATTAAATACCAATCAACAATAACTGATCTCAATCAGACCCACCGGTTCGGTCCGTAACCACTCGGATCCTACCACACTGGTCCGAACCGGAACACTCCTCCCAGCTGAGATGAACTGTCCCATAACTGTTCCCACCTGACTGAGCTAATATTCCAGCTCCTGTGAGCGGATCAAGTCACTGTGAACTGATCTCCAGCTGACTGATGTCTTGTGAGCTGATTTCCAGCTGAAACTAGCAGATTGAGCTGAACCCGGACCTCATACAGTTTTTGGTTCACTCTTCCAACAATTTTCCTACAAATCTTTCCCATTTCCTGGTAAGTCTCAGTTCCCTGATGCCCTTAACCCTCATTCCGGACCATGGAACGCTTGTCTCAATGTCTTACAACCTGACTGGTGCGGTTCCTCGCACCATGGTCCGTCCGGATGATCCTCTCTAGGATCGGAGACATGACAAGTCTCCCCCACTAACATGAGATTCGTCCTCGAATCCGAGTTAAGTGTTTCTCCAAGAAGAAATTGTTTGCACCACTCTGGATACTAAACCTTCATTCTTGCCTCCGTTTCCTAAGTTATGAGATCTTCACCATTGTAAGCCCACACCACTTTAATCATGGGAACCGTCTTCTTTCTCATTGCCTTCTCTGACCGACCTATGATCCAAACCGGCCTTGTCTCTGAGGTGAGGTTCTTTCCAAGATCAGCAGGGATCTCAGGCAAAACACTGTCCTGGTCCGTTAGGCACTTCCGGAGTTGGGATACATGGAATACATTGTGATATGCATCCATTGCCGATGGCAAGTTAAACTTGTATGCCACTGCACCCACCCTCTCTATGATCCTGAACGGACCTAAATACCTAGGATCCAGTTTCTTCTGTCCAGAAACCCTGGTCCTGCCCTTGAAGGTAATCATCTTGAGATACACCAAGTCATCAACTTCTGGCGATCATGCACCTCTTTCATCTTTTCCTTGACAATTCTGATCTTTTCAGTGGTTTCTTCCACTCCCCCACTTGGGTCCAGCATAGAGGTGTCCCTCACGGCCTACCATACAAAGCCTCATATGTGGACATGCCAATGCTGGTATGGAAGCTGTTATTGTATGAAAATTCCACCAAAGGTAAGTGTTTCTCCCAAGACTCTCCCCAGTCTAAAACACATGCCCTTAGCATATCCTCCAAGGTCTGAGGATGATAAGATGTACTCATGTTTACTCTGGTTCCCAAGGCTTTCTGGAAAGCCTACCAGAAGTAAGATATAAACCTTGGATCTCTATCTGAGACAATGCTTGCTGGAACACCATGCAACCGCACTATCTCATCCATGTATATCCTCACAATCTGATCCACTCCATCCACTTTTCGAGATGGTAGGAAATGAGCAGACTTGGTCAAACGATCAACCACAACCCAAACCGCATCCTTCTGGTTCCTGGTTGTAGGAAACCCAGTCACAAAGTCCATTGTGATGAGATCCCACTTCCACTCCGGTATGGGTAAGTTCTGATGTAGACCACTGGGAACATGATGCTCTGCTTTCACCAGTTGGCAAGTAGGACACTTAGCCACCCACTCAGCAACATCAGATTTTATCCTCACCCAATGGTAATACCTCTTCAGATCTCTATACATCTTGTTCAATCCCGGGTGAATTGAGAACTTAGACTTATGAGACTGCCTCATAATCTCCTCCTTCAGTTCCTGATTGTTAGGAACACTAATCCTTCCATTGACCAAGATGGTACCATTGATCGCCGTTTGGTACTCAGTCTTGTCATTGGAAGCAACCTTTTTAAGGTTCTCATCCAAGCCCTGAGCTTGACGAATCCTGGTAAGTTGATCAGCATGATCCACTGCCTCCAACCCCAAAGGCTCATCCTGTCCAGCCAATGTGTTGAGATGCAGTGACCGTACCATCTCTTCCAGTTCCCCAGTCTCCCTCTCGGTTGATGCCTCCGCTCTCCTGCGGCTCAAGGCATCTGCCACTAGGTTAGCCTTTCCTGGATGGTAAGCTATGTCCAGATCATAATCTGCAACAAACTCCATCCATCTCCTCTGCCTTAAGTTTAACTCAGGCTGAGTGAAAATATACTTTAGACTTTTATGGTCTGTAAGTATCTGCACCTTGGCTCCATACAAGTATGATCTCCATATCTTCAAGGCAAACACCACAACTGCCATTTCCAGATCATGGGTCGTATAACTCCCTTCATGCTTTCTCAACTATCGAGATGCATAGGCTATTACCTTCCCATGCTGTGTCAGGACACATCCAAGTCCAGTGATTGATGCATCAGTATACACCACATATGGCTGATCCGCCTCAGGCAACACCAGGACTGGTGAACTAGTCAACATGTCCTTGAGTGCTGGGAAACTCCTCTCACACTCCTCAGACCATGTGAACTTCACGTCCTTGCTTGTCAACTTAGTCATCGGCTGAGCTATGCTTGAGAACCCCTTGACAAATTTCCGGTTATAGCCAGCCAATCCCAAGAAGCTTCTTATCTTAGTAGCACTCTTTGCTGAGGCCATTCCCGTATACACTTGATCTTTCCTTGATCAATGGACACTCCATCAGCACACACTATGTGTCCAAGGAAACCAATGCTCTGGTGCCAGAAACTACACTTGCTTAACTTAGCAAAGAGCTTATGTTCCCTCAAGCGTTCCAACACTACCCGGAGATGCCTCTCATGGTATTCCTTTGTCTTGGAGTACACGAGTATATCATCAATAAAGATAATTACAAACTCATCCAAGTACTCCTAGAAAATACCATTCATCATCTTCACAAATGCAGCTGGTGCATTGGTAAGTCCAAAAGGCATGACCACAAACTCATAGTGGTCGTACCTAGTTTGGAACACGGTCTTTCTTATATCATCATGCGCAACTGAAATCTGATAATATCCAGAAGCCAAATCAATCTTGGAGAACCACTTAGCTCCACGGAGTTGATCCACCAACTCATCAATCCGGGGTAACGGGTACTTGTTCTTCACAGTCACCCTATTCAACCCCCGATAATCAATGCATAACCTGAAGCTACCATCCTTATTTTTCATTAATATGACTGGTTTTCCCCAAGGTGATACACTAGGGCGTATGAAACCTTTATCCAACAACTCCTCTAGTTGATTCTTCAGCTCAGATCCTTCCATTCAGGACGGTTAAGGCTGATCATATCAGCCTATCAGTACGTATGGGTAAATTTTTCATGGCCTGATGGACCAGTCTGGACTGTCCTTGGTCTTTCCAGGCAGTACGTATGGCTGATCGTATCATCCTATCATTACGTATGGGTCATTTTTTATGTACTGATGGGACCAGTCTGGACAGTCCATGGTCTGTTAAGTTAAATCCTGCCATTCAGTATGGGTAAGGCCGATCATATCAGCCTATCAGTACATCTGGGTCAATTTTTCATGGCCTGATGGACCATTCTGGACATTCCTTGGTCCATCCAATCAGTATGAATGACTGATCGTATCAGTTTATCAGTACGTAAGGGTTATTTTTCATGTACTGATGGGACCAGTCCGGACAGTTCATGCTCCATTGAGTTATATCCTTCCATTTAGTACGGTTAAGGCTGATAAAATCAGCCTATCAGTACGTATGGGTCTATTTTTCATGGCCTTATGGACCAGTGTGGACATTCCTTGGTCCATCCAGGCAGTTTGGATTGCTGATCGTATCAGCATATTAGTACGTATGGGTCATTTTTCATGTACTGATGGGACCAGTCCGGATGGTCCTTAGTCCATTCAGGCAGTACGAATGGCTGATCGTTTCATCATGTCAGTACGTATGGGTCGTTTTTCATGTACTGATGGGACCAGTGTGGATGGTCTTGGTCCATCCAGGCAGTATGGATGGCTGATCATATCATCATATGAGTACGTATGGGTAATTTTTCATGTACTGATGGGACAAGTCTGGAAATTTCTTGGTCTGTTGAGTTAAATCCTTCCGTTCAGTACGGACAAGGCTGTTCATATCAGCCTATCAGTACGTATGGGTCGACTTTTCATGGCCTGATGGACCAGTCTGGACAGTCCTTGGTCCTTCCAGGCAGTATGGACGACTGATTTGTATCAGCCTATCAGTAAGTATGGGTCATTTTTCATGTACTGATGGGACCAGTCCAGACAGTCCATGGTCCGTTGAGTTATATCCTTCCATTCAGTACGGTTAAGGCTGATACTATCAGCCTATCAGTACGTGTGGTTCAATTTTTCATAGCATGATGGACCAATCTGGACAGTCCTTTGTCTTTCCAGGCAGTACGGATGGCTGATAGTATCAGCCTATCATTACGTATGCGTCATTTTTCATGTACTGATGGGACCAGTCTTGAGAGTCCATGGTCCGTTGAGTTAAATCCTTCCATTCAGTATGGTTAAGGCTGATCATATCAGCCTATCAGTTCGTATGGGTTGATTTTTCATGGCCTGATGGACCATTATGGACAGTTTTTGGTCCATCCAGGCAGTACGGATGGCTGATCATATCAGTCATCAATGCGTATGGGTTGTTTTTCATGTATTGATGGGACTAGTCTGGACAGTCCATGGTCCGTTGATTTAAATCCTTCCATTCAGTATGGATAAGGCTGATCATATCAGCCTAGCAGTACGTATGGGGAATTTTTTATGTACGGATGGTACCAGTCCGAATAGTCCATGATCCGTAGAGTTATATCCTTCCATCCAGTACGGTTAAGACAGATCATAACAGCCTATCAATACGTATGGGTCAATTTTTTATGGCCTGGTGGACAAGTTTGGACAGCCCTTGATCCATCCAGGCAGTACGGATTGCTGATCGTATCATCATATCAGTACATTGGGGTCATTTTTCATGTATTGATGGGACTAGTCTGGACAGTCCTTGGTCCATCCAGGGAGTATGGATGGCTGATCGTATCATCATAACAGTACTTATAGGTCATTTTCCATGTATTGATGGGACCAGTTTGGACAGTCCATGGTCCATTGAGTTAAGCCCTTCCATTCAGTATGGACAAGGCTGATCATATAAGCCTATCAGTACGTATGGGTCATCTTTTCATGGCCTGATGGACCATTCTGGACAGTCCTTGGTCCATCCAGGCAGTACGAATGGTTGATCATATCAGTCATCATTACGTATGGGTCATTTTTCATGTACTGATGGGACCAGTCTGGACAGTCCATGGTCCGTTGAGGTAAATCCTTCCATTCAGTATGGTTAAGGATGATCATATCAGCCTATCAGTACGTATGGGTCGATTTTTCATGGCCTGATGGACCATTTCGGACAGTCCTTGGTCCATCCAGGCAGTACGGATGGCTGATCATATCAGTCATCAGTACGTATGGGTTGTTTTTCATGTACTGATGGGACCAGTCTGGACAGTCCACGGTCCATTGATTTAAATCCTTCCATTAAGTATGGATAAGGCTGATCATATCAGCCTATCAGTATGTTGGGGTCATTTTTCATGTATTGATGGGACTAGTCTGGACAGTCCTTGGTCCATCCAGGCAGAACGGATGGCTGATCGTATCATCATAACAGTACTTATGGGCCATTTTCCATATACTGATGGGACCAGTTTGTACAGTCCATGGTCCGTTGAGTTAAGCCCTTCCATTCAGTATGGACAAGGCTGATCACATCAGCCTATCAGTACGTATGGGTCAACTTTTCATGGCCTGATGGACCATTCTGGACAGTCCTTGGTCCATCCAGGCAGTACGGATGGTTGATAATATCAGTCATCCTTACGTATGGGTCTTTTTTCATGTACTGATGGGACCAGTCTGGACAGTACATGGTCCGTTGTGTTAAATCCTTCCATTCAGTATTGTTAAGGCTGATCATATCAGCCTATCAGTACGTATGGGTCAATTTTTCATGGCCTGATGGACCATTCTGGACAGTCCTTGGTCTATCCAGGCAGTACGGATGGCTGATCACAGTCATCAGTACGTATGGGTTGTTTTTCATGTACTGATGTGACCAGTCTGGACAGTCCATGGTCCGTTGATTTAAATCCTTCCATTAAGAATGAATAAGGCTGATCATATCAGCCTATCAGTACGTATGGGTCGATTTTTCATGGCCTGATGGACCAGTCTGGATAGTCCTTGGTCCATCTAGGCAGTACGAATGACTGATCGTATCAGTACGTATGGGTCATTTTTCATGTACTGATGGGACCAGTCTGGAAATTCCATGGTCCGTTGAGTTAAATTCTTCCATTCAGTATGGATATGGCTGATCTTATCAGCTTATCAGTACGTGTGGGTTGATTTTTCATGGCCTGATGGTCAAGTCTTGACAGTCCTTTTTCCTTCAAGGCAGTACGGATTGCTTATCATATCAGCCTATTAGTATGTATGGGTCATTTTTCATGTACTGATGGGACCAGTCCAGACAGTCCATGGTCCGTTGAGTTAAATACTTCCATTCAGTATGTATAAGGCTGATCATATCAGCCTATCAATATGTATGGGGAATTTTTCATGTACGGATGGTACCAGTTCGAATAGTCCATGATCCGTAAAGTTATATCCTTCCATTCAGTACGGTTAAGGATGATCATATCAGCCTATCAGTATGTATGGGTCGATTTTTTATGTCCTAGTGGACCAGTCTGGACAGCCCTTGGTCCATCCAGGCAGTACGAATTGATGATCGTATCATCATATCAGTACGTTTGGGTCATTTTTCATGTATTGATGGGACTAGTCCAGACAGTCCATCGTCCGTTGAATTATATCCTTCCATTCAGTACGGTTAAGGCTGATACTATCAGCCTATCAGTACGTGTGGTTCAATTTTTCATAGCCTGATGGACCAATCTGGACAGTCCTTGGTCTTTCCAGGCAGTACGGATTGTTGATGGTATCATCATATCAGTATGTTGGGGTCATTTTCCATGTACTGATGGGACCAGTTTTGACAGTCCATGGTCCGTTGAGTTAAATCCTTTCATTCAGTATGGTTAAGGCTGATCATATCAGCCTATCAGTACGTATGGGTCGATTTTTCATGGCCTGATGGACCATTCTGGGCAGTCCTTGGTCCATCCAGGCAGTACGGATGGCTGATCATATCAGTCATCAGTACGTATGGGTTGTTTTTCATGTACTGATGGAACCTGTCTGGACAGTCCATGGTCCGTTGATTTAAATCCTTCCATTAAGTATGAATAAGGCTGATCATATCAGCCTATCAGTACGTATGGGTCAATTTTTCATGGCCTGATGGACCAGTCTGGATAGTCCTTGGTCTATCTAGGCAGTACGGATGACTGATCGTATCAGTCATCAGTACGTATGGGTCATTTTTCATGTACTGATGGGACCAGTCTAGAAATTCCATGGTCCGTTGAGTTAAATTCTTCCATTCAGTATGGATATGGCTGATCTTATCAGCTTATCAGTACGTGTGGGTTGATTTTTCATGGCCTGATTGTCCAGTCTTGACAGTCCTTTTTCCTTCCAGGCAGTACGGATTGCTTATCGTATCAGCCAATTAGTTAGTATTGGTCATTTTTCATGTACTGATGGGACCAGTCCGGACAGTCCATGGTCCGTTGAGTTAAATACTTCCATTCAGTAAGTATAAGGCTGATCATATCAGCCTATCAGTACGTATGGGGAATTTTTCATGTAGGGATGGTACCAGTTTGAATAGTGCATGATCCGTAAAGTTATATCCTGCCATTCCAGTACGGTTAAGGATGATCATATATGCCTATCAGTACGTGTGGGTCGGTTTTTTATGTCCTAGTGGACCAGTCTGGACAGTCCTTTGTGCTTCCAGGCAGTACGGATAGCTGATTGTATCAGCCTATCAGTACGTATGGGTCATTTTTCATGTACTGATGGGACCAGTCCAGACAGTCCATGGTCCGTTGAGCTATATCCTTCCATTCAGTACTGTTAAGGCTGATAATATCAGCCTATCAGTACGTGTGGTTCAATTTTTCATAGCTTGATGGACCAATCTGGACAGTCCTTGGTCTTTCCAGGCAGTACGGATGGCTGATAGTATCAGCTTATCATTACGTATGGGTCATTTTTCATGTACTGATGGGACCAGTCTGGACAGTCCATGGTCCGTTGAGTTAAATCCTTCCATTCAGTATGGTTAAGGCTGATCATATCAGCCTATCAGTACGTATGGGTCGATTTTTCATGGCCTGATGGACCATTTTGGACAATCTTTGGTCCATCCAGGCAGTACGGATGGCTAATCATATCCGTCATCAGTGCGTATGGGTTGTTTTTCATGTACTGATGGGACCAGTCTGGACAGTCCACGGTCCGTTGATTTAAATCCTTCCATTCAGTATGGATAGGGCTGATCATATCAGCCTTTCAGTACGTATGGGGAAATTTTCATGTACGGATGGTACCAGTCCGAATAGTCCACGATCCGTAGAGTTATATCCTTCCATTCAGTACGGTTAAGACTGATCATATCAGCCTATCAATACGTATGGGTCGATTTTTTATGGCCTGGTGGACCAGTCTGGAAAGCCCTTGGTCCATCCAGGCAGTACGGATTGCTGATCGTATCATCATATCAGTACGTTGGGGTCATTTTCCATGTACTGATGGGACCAGTTTGGACAGTCCATGGTCCGTTGAGTTAAGCCATTCCATTCAGTATGGACAAGGCTGATCATATCAGCCTATCAGTACGTATGGGTCAACTTTTCATGGTCTGATGGACCCTTCTGGACAGTCCTTGGTCCATCCAGGCAGTACGGATGGCTGATCATATTAGTCATCAGTACGTATGGGTTGTTTTTCATGTACTGATGGGACCAGTCTGGACAGTCCATGGTCCGTTGATTTAAATCCTTCCATTTAGTATGGATAAGGCTGATCACATCAGCCTATCAGTACGTATGGGTCGATTTTTCATGGCCTGATGGACCAGTCTGGATAGTCCTTGGTCTATATAGGCAGTACGGATGACTGATCGTATCATGTACTGATGGGACCAGTCTGGAAATTCCATGGGCCGTTGAGTTAAATTCTTCCATTCAGTATGGATATGGCGGATCTTATCAGCTTATCAGTACGTGTGGGTTGGTTTTTCATGGCCTGATGGTCCAGTCTTGACAGTCCTTTTTCCTTCCAGGCAGTATGGATTGCTGATCGTATCAACCTTTCAGTACGTATGGGTCATTTTTCATGTACTGATGGGACCAGTCCGGACAGTCCATGGTCCGTTGAGTTAAATCCTTCCATTCAGTATGTATAAGGCTGATCATATCAGCCTATCAGTACGTATGGGGAATTTTTCATGTACGGATGGTACCAGTCCGAATAGTCCATGATCCGTAGAGTTATATCCTTCCATTCAGTACGGTTACGGCTGATCATATCAGCCTATCAGTACGTATGGGTCGATTTTTTATGTCCTAGTGGACCAGTCTGGACAGCCCTTGGTCCATCCAGGCAGTACGAATTGCTGATCGTATCATCATACCAGTACGTGTGGGTCATTTTTCATGTATTGATGGGACTAGTCTGGACAGTCCTTGGTCCGTTGAGTTAAGTCCTTCCATTCAGTATGGACAAGGCTGATCATATCAGCCTATCAGTACGTATGGGTCGACTTTTCATGGCCTGCTGGACCAGTCTGGACAGTCCTTTGTCCTTCCAGGCAGTACGGATGGCTGATTGTATCAGCCTATTAGTACGTATGGGTCATTTTTCATGTACTGATGGGACCAGTCCAGACAGTCCATGGTCCGTTGAGTTATATCCTTCCATTCAGTATGGTTAAGGAAGATATTATTAGCCTATCAGTACGTGTGGTTCAATTTTTCATAGCCTGATGGACCAATCTGGACAGTCCTTGGTCTTTCCAGGCAGTACGGATGGCTGATAGTATCAGCCTATCATTACTTATGGGTCATTTTTTAGGTACTGATGGGAGCAGTCTGGACAGTCCATGGTCCGTTGAGTTAAATCCTCCATTCAGTATGGTTAAGGCTGATCATATCAGCCTATCAGTACATATGGGTCGATTTTTCATGGCCTGATGGACCATTTTGGACAGTCCTTGGTCCATCTAGGCAGTATGAATGGCTGATCATATCAGTCATCAGTATGTATGGGTTATTTTCCATACTGATGGGACCGTCTGGACGGTCCATGGTCCGTTAATTTAAATCCTTCCATTCAGTATGGATAAGGCTGATCATATCAGCCTATCAGTACGTATGGGGAATTTTTCATGTATGGATGGTACCAGTCCGAATAGTCCATGATCCGTAGAGTTATATCCTTCCATTAAGTACGGTTAAAGCTGATCATATCAGCCTATCAGTACGTATGGGTCGTTTTATTATGGCCTGGTGGACCAGTCTAGACAGCCCTTGGTCCATCCAGGCAGTACGGATTGCTGATCGTATCATCATATCAGTATGTTGGGGTTATTTTTCATGTATAGATGGGACTAGTCTGGACAGTCCTTGGTCCATCCAGGCAGTACGGATGGCTGATCGTATCATCATAACAATACTTATGGGTCATTTTCCATGTACTGATGGGACCAGTTTGGACAGTCCATGGTCCGTTGAGTTAAGCCCTTCCATTCAGTATGGACAAGGCTGATCATATCAGCCTATCAGTACGTATAGGTCGACTTTTCATGGCCTGATGGACAATTCTGGACAGTCCTTGGTCCATCCAGGCAGTACGGATGGCTGATCGTATCATCATAACAATACTTATGGGTCATTTTCCATGTACTGATGGGACCAGTTTGGACAGTCCATGGTCCGTTGAGTTAAGCCCTTCCATTCAGTATGGACAAGGCTGATCATATCAGCCTATCAGTACGTATAGGTCGACTTTTCATGGCCTGATGGACAATTCTGGACAGTCCTTGGTCCATCCAGGCAGTACGGATGGCTGATCATATCAGTCTTCATTACGTATGGGTCATTTTTCATGTACTGATGGGACCAGTCTGGTCTGTCCAGACTGTTCCCGAGACTCAGTATTCACACAGAGTCTCGCCTCCTCCGATAGCTCCTCCTCAGATGGCTCCTCCGACTCCGATGCCAGCTCCTCATGTGCCGCCTCCTCAGATGTCCGCAAATCCAGTTCATGCTGATTTGCAGGTGCCGCCGAGTGCCCCTTATTCTCAGTACACTGTCGAGGACATTCTCGCTATGCCAGGCAGAGAAGGCTTACCGATCATAGACCCCGACCAACCAGAGGGAACTATGTGGTAAGTTAAATTACTTTATATTTCTAAAATACTTTTTATTAATAATTTTAAGTTACAATATTTGCTCGACGAAATGTTTTTTTCAGGTTTGGGGTTGACGGACGACTTGCAACAGACGTAACCGACACCATGAAAGGTTACTTCGTGTTGCCACATCCTAACTGGAAGCTAACTCCGATCCACGTCAGAAGGACGTGGTTCAAAATTTACGCTGTAAGTTATTAATTACTATTACTTTTCGATTTTTAAATTTTTAAATTTTTAAATTCTCATAAATTATTTACTAATTTAATTTTTTTTGGCAGCAAAAATATAATTGGTCTTCGGAGGTCACGGAGAAGGTGCAGCAAGCGTTTTACGAGAAGGTGAAACCACGGGTGCTGGACACGGTCTCCAACTGGAAGGGTGACTGGATCGTGAAGGGTTATGTGAAAGGCAAACCCGCTGAGCTCACCACGGATGTCTGGGATGGCCTCATCGCCTATTGGAAGGATCCGAACTCCATCAGAGTCGCCCAGTCTTGCTCTAACTCCCGTAACTCAGTTGATGAGAACGGCCGTAGGGCAATGCTACACTCTACGGGACAAAAACCCCACGCTGCTATCCGTTTGGAAATGGACTGTCCAGACTGGTCCCATCAGTATATGAAAAATGACCCATAGGTAATGATGACCCATATTCAGTATGAATAAGGCTGATCATATCAGCCTATCAATACATACGTATGGGTAGATTTTTCATGGCCTGATGGACTAGTCTAGAATGTCCTTGGTCCTTTCAGGCAGTACGGATGGCTGACCGTATCATCCTATCAGTAACTATAGGTAATTTTTCATTTACAGATGGGACCAGTCCGGACAATCCACGGTCTGTTGAGTTAAATCCTTCCATTGAGTACGGTTAAGGCTAATTATATCAGCCTATCAGTACGTATGAGTCAATTTTTCATGGCCTGATGGACCAGTCTGGACAGTCCAGGGTCCGCTGAGCAAATCCTTCCATTCAGTATAGTTAAGGCTGATCATACAAGTCTATCAGTACGTATGGGTCAATTTTTTATGGCCTGATGGACCATGATGGACAGTCCTTGGTCCATCCAGGCAGTAAAAATGGCTGATCGTATCAGCCTGTCAGTATGTATGGGTCATTTTTCATGTTCTGTTGGGACAACTCCGGACAGTCCATGGTCTGTTGAGTTAAATCCTTCCATTCACTACGGTTAAGGCTGATCATATCAGCCTATCAGTACATATGAGTCAATTTTTCATGGCCTGATGGACCAGTTTTGACAGTCCTTTGTCCTTGCAGGCAGTACGGATCGCTGATCGTATCAGCCTATCAGTACGTATGGGTCGATTTTTCATGGCCGGATGGACCAAGCTGGACAGTCCTTGGTCCATCCAGGCAGTACGGATGGCTGATCGTATCAGCCTATCAGTACGTATGGGTCATTTTTCATGTACTGTTGGGACCAATCCGGACAGTCCATGGTCCGTTGAGTTAAATCCTTCCATTCACTACGGTTAAGGCTGATCATATCAGCATATCAGTATGTATGAGTCAATTTTTCATGGCCTGATGCACCAGTCTGGACAGTTCTTGGTCCTTCCAGGCAGTACGAATGGCTGATCGTATCAGCCTATCATTACGTAAGGGTAATTTTCCATGTACTGATGGGACCAGTCCGGGCAGTCCATGGTCCGTTGAGATAAATCTTTCCATTCAGTACGAATAAGGCTGATCATATCAGCCTATCAGTACGTATGGGTAGATTTTTCATGGCCTGATGGACTAGTCTAGACTGTCCTTGGTCCTTTCAGGCAGTACGGATGGCTGATCGTATCATCCTATCAATAACTATAGGTAATTTTTCATGTACTGATGGGATCAGTCCGGACAATCCATGGTCTGTTGAGTTAAATCCTTCCATTGAGTACGGTTAAGGCTGATTATAACCATTGAGTACGGTTAAGGCTGATTATATCAGCCTATCAGTACGTATGAGTCAATTAATCATGGCCTGATGGACCAGTCTGGACAGTCCTTGGTCCTTCCAGGCAGTACGGATGGCTTATCGTACCAGCCTATCAGTACGTATGGGTCATTTTTCATGTACTGTTGGGACCAGTCCGGACAGTCCATGGTCTGTTGAGTTAAATCCTTCCATTCAGTATGGTTATGGCTGATCATATCAGCCTATCAATACATATAGGTCGATTTTTCATGGCATGATGGACCAGTCTGGACAGTCCTTGGTCCATCCAGGCAGTAAGGATGGCTAATCGTATCATCATATCACCACGTATGGGTCATTTTTCATGTACTGATGGGACCAGTCTGGACAAGCCATTGTCCTTTGAGTTAAATCCTTTGATTCAGTACGGATAAGTCTGATCATATCAGCCTATCAGTACATATAGGTCTACTTTTAATGGCCTGATGGACCAGTCTGGAAAGTCCTTGGTCCTTCCAGGCAGTACGGATGGCTGATCATACCAACCTATCAGTACGTATGGGTCGATTTTTCATGGGCTGATGGACCAAGCTGGACAGTCCTTGGTCCATCCAGGCAGTACGGATGGCTGATCATATCAGCCTATCAGTATGTATGGTTCATTTTTAATGTACTCTTGGGACCAGTCCGGACAGTCCATAGCCCGCTGAGTTAAATCTTTCCATTCAGTACGGTAAAGGCTGATAGTATCAGCCTATCAGTACGTATGGGTCGATTTTTCGTGGCCTGATGGACCAGGCTGGACAGTCCTTGGTCCATCCAGGCAGTACAGATGGCTGATCGTACCAGCCTATCAGTACGTATGAGTCATTTTAAATGTACTAATGGGACCAGTCTGGACAGTCCATGGTCTGTTGAATGAAATCCTTCCATTCAGTACGGATAAGGCTAATCATATCAGCCTATCATTACGTATGGGTCGATTTTTCATGGCCTGATGGACCAGTGTTCACACTGCTTGGTCCATCCAGGCAGTACGGATGGATGATTGTATCAGACTATCAGTACATATGGGTCATTTTTCATGTACTGATAGGACCAGTCTGGACAAGCCATTGTCCTTTGAGTTAAATCCTTCGATTCAGTACGGATAAGTCTGATCATATCAGCATATCAGTATGTATGGGTCGATTATTCATGGCCTGATGGACCAGTCTGGACAGTCCTTGGTCCTTCCAGGCAGTACGGATGGCTGATCGTAGCAGCCTATCAGTACGTATGGGTCATTTTTCATGTACTGATGGGACCACTCCGGACAGTCCAGGGTCCGCTGAGTTAAATCCTTCCATTCAGTATGGTTAAGGCTGATCATATAAGTCTATCAGTTCGTATGGGTCGATTTTTCATGGCCTGATGGACCAAGATGGACAGTCCTTGGTCCATCTAGGCAGTACGGATGGCTGATCGTATCAGCCTATCAGTATGTATGGATCATTTTTCATGTATTGTTGGGACCAGTCCGGACAGTCCATGGTCTGTTAAGTTAAATCCTTCCATTCACTACGGTTAAGGGTGATCATATCAGCCTATCAGTATGTATTAGTCAATTTTTCATGGCCTGATGGACCAGTCTTGACAGTCCTTTGTCCTTGAAGGCAGTACGGATCGCTGATCGTATCGGCCTATCAGTACGTATGGGTCGATTATTCATGGCCTGATGGACCAAGCTGGACAGTCCTTGGTCCATCCAGGCAGTACAGATGGCTGATCGTATCAGCCTATCTGTACGTATGGGTCATTTTTCATGTACTGTTGGGACCAATCCGGACAGTCCATGGTCCGTTGAGTTAAATCCTTCCATTCACTACAGTTAAGGCTGATCATATTAGCCTATCTGTACGTATGAGTCAATTTTTCATGGCCTAATGGACCAGTCTGGACAGTCCATGGTCCATCCAGGCAGTACAGATGGCTGATCGTACCAGCCTATCAGTACATATGGGTCATTTTAAATGTACTAATGGGACCAGTGTGGACAGTCCATGGTCTGTTGAGTTAAATCCTTCCATTCAGTACGGATAAGGCTAATCATATCAGCCTATCATTACGTATGGGTCGATTTTTCATGCCCTGATGGACCAGTGTTGACAGTCCTTGGTCCATCCATGCAGTACGGATGGATGATTGTATCAGACTATCAGTACATATGGGTCATTTTTCATGTACTGATAGGACCAGTCTGGACAAGCCATTGTCCTTTGAGTTAAATCCTTCGATTCAGTACGGATAAGTCTGATCATATCAGCCTATCAGTATGTATGGGTCGATTTTTCATGGCCTGATGGACCAGTCTGGCCAGTCCTTGGTCCTTCCAGGCAGTACGGATGGCTGATCGTACCAGCCTATCAGTATGTATGGGTCATTTTTCATGTACTGTTTGTACCAGTCCGGACAGTCCATGGTCCGTTGAGTTAAATCCTTCCATTCAGTACGGTTAAGGCTGATAATATCAGCCTATCAGTACCTATGGGACGATTTTTCATGGCCTGATGGACCAGGCTGGACAGTCCTTAGTCCATCCAGGCAGTACGGATGGCTGATCGTACCAGCCTATCAATACGTATGGGTCATTTTAAATATACTAATGGGACAAGTCTGGACAGTCCATGGTCCGTTGAATTAAATCCTTCCATTCAGTACGGATAATGCTAATCATATCAGCCTATCAGTACATATGGGTCGATTTTTCATGGCGTGATGGACCAGTCTTGACAGTCCTTGGTCCATCCAGGCAGTACGGATGGCTGATCGTACCAGCCTATCAATACGTATGGGTCATTTTAAATATACTAATGGGACAAGTCTGGACAGTCCATGGTCCGTTGAATTAAATCCTTCCATTCAGTACGGATAATGCTAATCATATCAGCCTATCAGTACATATGGGTCGATTTTTCATGGCGTGATGGACCAGTCTTGACAGTCCTTGGTCCATCCATGCAGTACGGATGGCTGATCGTATCAGCCTATCAGTACATATGGGTCATTTTTCATGTACTGATGGGACCACTCTGGAAAAGCCATTGTCCTTTGAGTTAAATCCTTCGATTCAGTACAGATAAGACTTATCATATCAGCCTATCAGTACGTATGAGTCGATTTTTCATGGCCTGATGGACCAGTCTGGACAGGCCTTCGTCCTTCCAGGCAGTACGGATGGCTGATCGTACCAGCCTATCAGTACGTATGGGTGATTTTTCATGTACTGATGGGACCAGTCCAGACAGTCCATGGTCCGCTGAGTTAAATCCTTCCGTTCAGTATGGTTAAGGCTGATCATTTAAGCATATCAATAAGTATGGGTCGATTTTTCATGGCCTGATGGACCAAGCTGGACTGTCCTTGGTCCATCCAGGCAGTACGGAAGGCTGATCGTATCAGCCTATCAGTACGTATGGGTCATTTTTCATGTACTGTTGGGACCAATCCGGACATTCCATGGTCCGTTGAGTTAAATTCTTCCATTCACTACGGTTAAGGCTGATCATATCAGCCTATCTGTACGTATGAGTTAATTTTTCATGGCCTGATGGACCAGTCTAGACAGTCCTTGATCCTTCCAGGCAGTACGGATGGCTGATCGTACCAGCCTATCAGTATGTATGGGTCATTTTTCATGTACTGTTGGGACCAGTCCGGACAGTCCGTGGTCCGTTGAGTTAAATCCTTCCATTCAGTACGGTTAAGGCTGATAATATCAACCTATCAGTACCTATGGGACGAGTTTTCATGGCCTGATGGACCAGGCTGGACAGTCCTTGGTCCATCCAGGCAGTACGGATGGCTGATCGTACCAGCCTATCAATACGTATGGGTCATTTTAAATATACTAATGGGACAAGTCTGGACAGTCCATGGTCCGTTAAATTAAATCCTTCCATTCAGTACGGATAATGCTAATCATATCAGCCTATCAGTACATATGGGTCGATTTTTCATGGCCTGATGGACCAGTCTTGACAGTCCTTGGTCCATCCAGGCCGTACGGATGGCTGATCGTATCAGCCTATCAGTACATATGGGTCATTTTTCATGTCCTGATGGGACCAGTCTGGAAAAGCCATTGTCCTTTGAGTTAAATCCTTTGATTCAGTACAGATAAATCTGATCATATCAGCCTATCAGTATGTATGGGTCGATTTTTCATGGCCTGATGGACCAGTCTGGACAGGCCTTCGTCCTTCCAGGCAGTACGGATGGCTGATTGTACCAGCCTATCAGTACGTATGGGTGATTTTTCATGTACTGATGGGACCAGTCCCGACAGTCCATGGTCCGCTGAGTTAAATCCTTCCATTCAGTATGGTTAAGGCTGATCATATAAGCCTATCAATAAGTATGGGTCGATTTTTCATGGCCTGATGGACCAAGCTCGACTGTCCTTGGTCCATCCAGGCAGTACGGATGGCTGATCTTATCAGCTTATCAGTACGTATAAGTCATTTTTCATGTACTGTTGGGACCAGTCTGGACAGTCCATTGTCCGTTGAGTAAAATCCTTCCATTCACTACGGTTAAGGCTGATCATATCAGCCTATCAGTACGTATGAGTCAATTTTTCATGGCCTGATGGACCAGTCTTGACAGTCCCTTGTCCTTGCAGGCAGTACGGATCGCTGATCGTATCAGCCTATCAGTACGTATGGGTCGATTTTTCATGGCCTGATGGACCAAGCTGGACAGTCCTTGGTCCATCCAGGCAGTACGGATGGCTGATCGTATCAGCCTATCAGTACGTATGGGTCATTTTTCATGTACTGTTGGGACCAATCCGGACAGTCCATGGTCCGTTGAACTAAATCCTTCCATCCAGTACGGATAATGCTAATCATATCAGCCTATCAGTACATATGGGTCAATTTTTCATGGCGTGATGGACCAGTCTTGACAGTCCTTGGTCCATCCAGGCAGTACGGATGGCTGATCGTATCAGCCTATCAGTACATATGGGTCATTTTTCATGTACTGATGGGACCACTATGGAAAAGCCATTGTCCTTTGAGTTAAATCCTTCGATTCAGTACAGATAAGTCTTATCATATCAGCCTATCAGTACGTATGAGTCGATTTTTCATGGCCGGATGGACCAGTCTGAACAGGCCTTCGTCCTTCCAGGCAGTACGGATGGCTGATCGTACCAGCCTATCAGTACGTATGGGTGATTTTTCATGTACTGGTGGGACCAGTCCAGACAGTACATGGTCCGCTGAGTTAAATCCTTCCATTCAGTATGGTTAAGGCTGATCATATAAGCCTATCAATAAGTATGGGTCGATTTTTCATGGCCTGATGGACCAAGCTGGACTGTCCTTGGTCCATCCAGGCAGTACGGATGGCTGATCGTATCAGCTTATCAGTACGTATGAGTCATTTTTCATGTACTGTTGGGACCAGTCTGGACAGTCCATTGTCCGTTGAGTTAAATCCTTCCATTCACTACGGTTAAGGCTGATCATATCAGCCTACCAGTACGTATAAGTCAATTTTTCATTGCCTGATGGACCAGTCTTGACAGTCCCTTGTCCTTCCAGGCAGTGTGGATGGCTGATCATATCAGCCTATCAGTACATATGCGTTGATTTTTCAAGGCCTCCTGGACCAGTCTGGACAGTCCTTGGTCCTTCCAGACAGTACGGAAGTACGGTTAAGGCTAATCATATCAGCCTATCAGTACGCATGGGTCATTTTTCATGTACTGATGGGACCAGTCCAGACAGTCCATGGTCCGTTGAAAATCTTTTCATTCAGTACGGTTAAGGCTGATCATATCAGCCTATCAGTACGTATGGGTCGATTTTTCATGGCCCTATGGACCAGTCTGGACAGTCCTTGGTCCATCCAGGCAGTACGGATTGCTGATTGTATCAGCCTATCAGTACGTATGGGTCATTTTTCATGTACTAATGGACCAGGCAGGACAGTCCATGGTCCGCTGAGTTAAATCCTTCCATTCAGTATGGTTAAGGCTGATTATATCAGCCTATCAGTACGATGGGTCGATTTTTAATGGCCTGAAGGACCAGACTGGACAGTCCTTGGTCCCTCCAGGCAGTACGGATGGCTGAACGTGTCAGCCTATCTGTACCTATGGGTTCTTTTTATGTATTGATGGGACCACTTTGAATAGTACATGGTCCGTTGAGTTAAATCCTTCCATTCAGTACGGTTAAGGCTGATCAAATTAGCCTATCAGTATGTATTGGTCGATTTTTCATGCCCTGATGGACCAGTCTGGATTGTCCTTGGTCCATCCAGGCAGTAAGAATTGCTAATCGTATCATCATATCAGCACGTATGGATCATTTTTCATGTACTGATGGGACCAGTCTGGACAATCCATGGTCCGTTAAGTTAAATCCTTCCGTTCAGTACGGTTAAGGCTGATCATATCAGCCTATCAGTACGTATGAGTCGATTTTTCATGGCCTGATGGACTAGTCTTGACAGTCCTTTGTCCTTTCAGGCAGTACGAATCGCTGATCGTATCAGCCTATCAGTACGTATGGGTCGATCTTTCATTGCCTGATGGACAAAGCTGGACAGTCCTTGGTCCATCCAGGCAGTACGGATGGCTGATCGTATCAGCCTATCAGTATGTATGGGTCATTTTTCATGTACTGTTGGGACCAATCCGGACAGTCCATGGTCCATTGAGTTAAATCCTTCCATTCACTATGGTTAAGGCTGATCATATCAGCCTATCAGTACGTATGAGTCAATTTTTGATGGCCTGATGGACCAGTCTGGACAGTCCTTGGTCCTTCCAGGCAGTACAGATGGCTGATCGTACCAGCCAATCAGTATGTATGGGTCATTTTTCATGTACTGTTGGGACCAGTCCGGACAGTCCATGGTCTTTTGAGTTAAATCCTTCCATTCAATACAGTTAAGGCTGATAATATCAGACTATCAGTACGTATGGGTCGATTTTTCATGGCCTTATGGACAAGGCTGGACCGTCCTTGGTCCATCCAGGCAGTACGGATGGCTTATCCTACAAGCCTATCAATACGTATGGGTCATTTTAAATTTACTAATGGGACAAGTCTGGACTGTCCATGGTCCGTTGAATTAAATCCTTCCATTCAGTACGGATAAGGCTAATCATATCAGCCTATCAGTACATATGGGTCGATTTTT
>MU107379.1:6512-30950 GCA_012274485.2 Sinapis alba
GAAAAAGAGTAGAACACTCCATGGCAAGAGGATCAGTGACAAGTGAGATCTATGAGTCCAAGTCTCGGATGTATGGACTCACAAACCTTGGTGCTGGCTCCCTTAGTGAATATGTCAGCTAGTTGATCTTCACTTCTTGTGTAGCATGGAAGGATCACTTGCTGCTCCACTGCTTGCCTCACCTTGTGGCAGTCTACTTCTATGTGTTTTGTTCTCTCATGGAAGACAGAGTTGGATGCAATGTGGATTGCGGCTTGATTATCACAGTGCATAGTCATGGGAGTGGTGATTGCAATGCCCAAGTCCCTCAGCAATCCTTTGATCCAAATGAGCTCACTAGTTAACTTCCTCATGGATCTGTATTCTGCTTCAGCACTTGAGCAAGATACAACTTTCTGCTTCTTGCTCTTCCATGTGACCAGATTCCCTCCAATAAAGGTGCAATAGCCTGTGGTTGATCTTCTATGCACTCTATCTCCAGCCCAATCAGCATAACAATATCCCACAACTTCAGTGCTCTTGTTACATGCCATCCATACTCCTTGACCAGGCGCCTCCCTTAAGTATCTCAAGATTCTTTCCACCATATTCCAGTGATGCACCTTAGGAGCTCCCATATGTTGACTCACTTGATTAACAGCAAAGCACACATCTGGTGATAGTCAAGTAGATGAGCTTGTCCACCATTCTTCTATACTTCTTGACATCTTCAAATGGGACAGCTTCATACTCCCCCTCTCGCAGCACCTTGTAGCCTTCTTTTAATGGTGTTTTAGCATGTCTTCCCCCAAGGTTTCCTGCCTCATTTAAAATGTCAAGTGTGTACTTCCTTTGGGATAAGAAAAGCCCCTCTTTAGATCGGCATATTTCTATCCCAAGGAAGTACTTCAATTCTCCCAAATCCTTTATATCAAAAGCATTTTTAAGAAAAGCCTTAGTTGAGAGAATACCTTCCTTGTTGTTACCAGTGATGATTATATCATCCACATAAACCAATATCACTACAATACCTTGCTTGCTGGTGAGAGTGAATAGGGTGTGATCTGCTTCTGACTTCACAAAGCCTCTACCATTAAGGGTTGTGCTAAGCTTATGGTACCATGCTCTTGGAGATTGCTTCAGCCCATAGATAGACTTCTTCAGCCTGAGCACATTCCATGGTTTTACCATGTCTTCAAGACTAGGAGGAGGTCGCATATATACCTTATCCTCTACTTCTCCTTGAAGAAAGACATTCTTCACATCCATCTGCCATAAGTCCCATTCCAAGTTGACAGCAAGGGACAAGAGAATCCCTATGGTATGAAGCTTAGCCACTGGAGCAAATGTATCCAAGTAATCTTCACCATAAACTTGAGTATAACCTCTTGCAACCAGTCTTGTGTTCTTTCTTTCTGGTTTCCCATTGGCTCCATACTTGATGGTATAGATCAGCCGGCTTGTCACTGCCTTCTTTCCTTTGGAAAGTTCAGTCTCAACCCATGTATCATTCTTGATCATGGCTCCCATCTCATCTCCAACAGATGCTCCCCACTCCTCATGTTGCATAGCCTCTTCATATGTCTTTGGAATGTATTCTTGATCCAATTCACCGATGAACACTTGATGTTCTTCTGGATAATGAGCAAGGGAGCAAACATCACTGATGGGTGAGAAACTGCCTCAGCATTGAAGTATACTCTTGTATTTATCCAGTTAGAAGCTGGTTTCCTGATGCATCTGCTCAGGTTCAGCCTCATGTCCTCCACTTGACTCGCACATGTGTGTATCAGCTTCTGATATCTCATCTTGATTATGAGATACTGAGCTCTCTTCAGGTTGAGCTTGCGTAGGCTGCTCAGTACAATCACCCCCCTCATGATCAAGATGAGTGAACTCAACATCCTCTACTGTCTCTTCCACAGCTTGTGTTGGAACCCCTCTAGCCGGCTTTGGTGGGTTGGGTAAGCTGATCCCAAGTCTCTCCATGATCACTCTTAGGTTGTTAGCTCGGTCCGAGGCTGATTGGGATAGATCTTGGAGTTCTTCCCAACTCCTCTCAGCATAGTAACCTTTTGACTCCAGGAACTTGACATCCCTTGACACTAGAACCCTTCTTGCTTCTGGAACATAACATTTGTACCCCTTTTGGTGCGTGGAGTAGCCAATGAACATAGCCTTGGTGCTTTTAGCCTCTAGCTTGTTCCTTAGATCTCCTGGAACAAACACAAAGCACACACACCCAAACACACGCAAATGATCTATGGATGGTTTAGTTTTATTCAATACCTCATATGGTGTTGAATCAAGTAGAACTCTTGTAGGTAGGCGGTTGATCAGGTAGGTGGCAGTGACAACAACATCTCCCCAAAATCTTTTGGGTACATTGGTGTGAAACATGATGCTCCTGGCCACCTCCATTAAGTGTCTCTTCTTTCTTTCTGCCACACCATTTTGCTGTGGAGTGTAAGGGCAACTTGTTTGTTGTATGATTCCATGTGTGGCAAGGTATTGTTTGAAGGCTGTGCTAGTATACTCACCACCATTATATTATCTAAGAATTTTAATCTTGACACTGAAATGGTTAGTTATATAATTTTAAAAGTTTTAAAAGCTTCTAGCACCCTATCCTTAGATTGTAACAAAGTGATCCATGTA
Organism: Sinapis alba; assembly: GCA_012274485.2. NCBI lineage: Eukaryota > Viridiplantae > Streptophyta > Magnoliopsida > Brassicales > Brassicaceae > Sinapis > Sinapis alba. Next base: position 9,150 of record MU107379.1, read on the forward strand.
TATTTAGATTTTTCATCAATTGAATGTCACAAAATACTTATGTTGTTCTCTAGATGCACAAGGAGCAGTCCACACATCAGTATGTATTAAGTCAAAGCAATTATCATAGATAGTCTTGGATTTCAGAAACACACATCTACAATGTTTTCCTAAGATACAAGCTTCACAATCACTTCTAAAATTAATACTAGGCAACAGGATGTTCAAGGCATGAGAATGAGGGTGTCCTAGTCTAGCATGCCACATTACATCTTTAGGAAATTCAAAAACAGAAATAAAAGCACTTGATAATTGGAATTCTTTGTCAAATAGCCTAAGATCACCTACACCTTTTATTGGAATTCTATCTCCATTTGCTATCATCACATTTCCTAAGGCTGGTTCTATGTTTTTAATCAGGTTCAAATCACTAATCATGTGATGAGAAGCACCAGAGTCTATTACCAATGGTTTAGCAGTTTTTAAGACATTTAGAATATTTCCAGCAGTATGGGAAGCATTAATAGAAATACCAAGAGTTCTAGAGATACCAGATTCTTTTAGGGCCTTGATGAGAGCTTCCAAATCAGATTTCTTGAGGGTCTCATCTAGGTTGGTCCTTGGTGTATTATACACTGATGTTGAAGCCATAGCACTTCCTCCACCATGATTGTTGGATGCAACAGAGTTTGGGGTCTCTGGCTCAACACCATCAGCTGAGAAGTCGGCTCTTGCATCCTGGTATTGAAGGCGTGTCTCCTTGAACTTGTTTGGCTTCAGGTGGGGATGGAGGATCCAGCACTTGTCTTTCAGGTGACCCTTCTTCTTGCAATGGTCACAAATCAAGGTCTTCCTATCCTCTTGCTTGTAAGCAGCTTTGTTGGCTACCACTTCTTCAGCCTGATGGGCCATGCTCAAGTCCCCTTTGCTTCCAAACAAGCTCACTGACCCTTCTTCCTTCTGGATTTGCGCACACACATCATCTAGGTCAGGAAGTTTATCAGCCCTTAGGATGTGCTTGATCAAACTTCCATAGGATGAGTTGAGGGTGAGCAGCATTCCAAAGACCTTATCTTCTTCACGCCTAGCTAGGAGAATGTCTGGATCCATAGTGTGTGGTCTCAGTATCTCCAGCTCTGCCCAAAGTGATCTGAATTTGCCAAAGTGTGGTTGAAACTCCATATCTCCTTGACTGAGGCCATTGAGGGCTTTCTTTACTTCAAAGACTCTAGTGAGATTGGAGACATTTCCATACACTTTGTAGAGAGTATCCCACAATTGTTTGGTAGTCTCACAGTATGAGTAAGACTCCATGATAGCTGGTTCAAGAGAGCTAAGGAGAGCTGAGAGCACCATGAGGTCTTCTTGACCCCATTTGGCTTCATCAGCTACCACCATCTCCTTTCCATCTTCTCCTTGGACACTCTGTTTTGGAGCTGCTGCTGTTGTAACATACTTCCATAAACCTTTGCCTCCATGGGCTCTCTTCACCATCCTGGCCCAGAAGAGATAGTTAATCGCTTTCAAGGTCACAGGTATGTTGAGATGTTTGTTGCTGCTGTGTTCCTCTATTTTTCTTCCAAGTCGCCAAGAACAGGAGAGAGAAAGTTAACGAGATGGAGGGAGACAGAGACAGAGTATTTTCGGAAGTAGAATAGGTTTCAAGAGCTTTGTTGCTCTGATACCATGATAAAATGAAAGGATTGGAGGTGTAGTTTAGTGAGAATGGATGATGAACACTGAAGAACCAGGGAGAATATATGGAGATATGCACGAGATAGAGAGAGTAAGGGAGAGGAGATAGAGAGAGAGTATGAGGAACAGTTTCCTTAATTCAAAATGGCAAGCATACAACATAGTTAAATAGGAGAAAATGGAATACAAGACAAAGAGTAATATAATAATCTATTCTGATCTTGGACAGGTTTGTGCAGGAGGAGGCAGACTGGAACTGGCTGGGGCAGAGGAGGATCAGACTGCCCAGACTGAAAGGGACAGCTCCTAACGTCTGGGAGCCTTAAACTCAGCCGTGACTATTCTTCAACTTCTTCCTTGTCGACTAGATGCCTTCCACTTAGTTACCTTCTGATTTAACTTCTGATTCACCTTGTCCCTTTACTTGCATTGCATTACAAACCATCCTTGCTCGGATTGTTTACGTGGAACCCAAGTGTGTACGGACAGACTTGCTTCTCAAGTCATATCCGGATCAAGTGTATTCATAAGCCATCCGGATGACTCCTTCTCTCCTTTATTCCTTGATGATCACATACCATTATTGCTTTCATGTCACATACCATTATTCCTTGATTCATCTTTGTTTTTTTAGAAGCATGAAGAACTTGCCATATGTCAAAACAGGCTAAACATGGATATCCTGATTAGAAAGTGGAATAATTTCTTAAACATAACTCCTTTGGGATTTATTCAAATTCATGGATACTCTACACTAAATAATGGTTCCAAATTAATCTTCTTACATAGTGATTCATCCTGGTTGGATTAGGAGCTTGAAGAACTTGCCATATGTACAAACAGGCTAAACATGGATATCCTGTTTAGAAAGTGCAATAACTTCTTAAACATAACTCCTTTGGGGTTTATTCAACTTCATGGATACTATCCACTGAATAATGGTTCCAAATCAAGCTTCTTACATAGTGATTCATCCTGGTTTGATTAGAAGCTTGAAGAACTTGCCATATGTCCAAAAAGGCTAAACATGGATATCCTGATTAGAAAGTGGAATAACTTCTTTAACAAAAATCCTATGGGATTTATTAAACTTCATGGATACTCTCCACTGAATAATGGTTTCAAGTAAAGCTTCTTACATAGTGATTCATCCTAGTTTGATTAGAAGCTTGAAGAACTTGCCATATGTCCAAACATGCTAAACATGGATATCCTGATTAGAAAGTGGAATAACTTCTTAAACATAACTCCTTTGGGATTTATTCAACTTCATGGATACGCTCCGCTGTAATGATTCCAGATTAAGCTTATTACGTAGTGATTCAGCTTGGTTTGTTTAGAAGCATGAAGAGCTTGCCATATGTCCAAACAGGCTAAACATAGATATCCTGATTAGAAAGTGGAATAACTTCTTCAACATAACTCCTATGGGATTTATTCAACATCATGAAAGACTCTCCACTGATTAATGGTTCCAAATCAAGCTTTTTACATAGTGATTCATCCTGGTTTGATTAGAAGATTGAAGAAGTTGCCATATGTCCAAACAGGCTAAACATGGATATCCTGATTAGAAAGTGGAATAACTTCTTCAACATAACTACTATGGGATTTATTCAACTTCATGGATACTCTCCACTGAATAATGGTTCTAAATATAGCTTCTTACATAGTGATTCATCCTAGTTTGATTAGAAGCTTGAAGAACTTGCCATATGTCCAAACAGGCTAAACATGAATATCCTGATTAGAAAGTGGAATAACTTCTTAAACATAGCTCCTTTGGGATTGATTCAACTTCATGTATACTCTCCACTGAATAATGGTCCCAAATAAAGCTTCTTACATAGTAATTCATCCTGGTTTGATTAGAAGCTTGCAGAACTTGCCATATGTCAAAACTGGCTAAACATGGATATACTGATTAGAAAGTGGAATAACTTCTTAAAGATAACTCCTTTGGGATTTATTCAACTTCATGGATACTCTCCACTGAATAGTTGTTCCAAATCAAGCTTCTTACATAGTGATTCATCCTTGTTTGATTAGAAGCTTCAAGAACTTGCCATATGTCCAAACAGGCTAAACATGGATATCCTGATTAGAAAGTGGAATAACTTCTTAAATATAACTCATTTGGGATTGATTCAACTTCATGAATACTTTCCACTGAATAATGGTTCCAGATCAAGCTTCTTACATAGTGATTCATCTTGGTTTGTTTAGAAGCATGAAGAACTTACCATATGTCCAAACAGGCTAAACATGAATATCCTGATTAGAAAGTGGAATAACTTCTTAAACATAACTCTTTTGTGATTGATACAACTTCATGGATACTCTCCACTGAATAATGGTTCAAAATCAAGCTTCTTATATAGTGATTCATCCTGGTTTGATTAGAAGCTACAAGAACTTGCCATATGTCCAAACAGGCTAAACATGAATATCCTGATTAGAAAGTGGAATAACTTCTTTAACATAAATCTTTTGGGATTTATTCAACTTCATGGATACTATCCACTGAATAATGTTTCCAAATCAAGATTCTTACATAGTAATTCATCCTGGTTTGATTAGGAGCTTGAAGAACTTGCCATATGTCCAAACAAGCTAAACATGGATATCCTGATTAGAAAGTGGAATAACTTCTTAAACATAACTCCTTTGGGATTTATTCAACTTCATGGATACTCTGATATCTTATGAATTTGCATGATTTTAACCATCATTTTGTGTATATATTGATCATCTAAATCATCATTTAGACATATTTAGGTTGCATTGCATTACATTTGTCTATATCAGGTGTTGGAAATGATTATTGCTGAATTTGAAGGCATTTGAGGGGTTTTGAGTTAAAAGGGTGAAAGATGAACATGGATGAAAGTCTTACAGATATCTTCTGAAGCTCAAATTTTGTGAAAACATAGATAATTGAGTTAGCTTTCTAATGGAAGTTGTTTCATGTCATTTGGAGCTGTATTGAAGGAGTTATGATCTATTTACTGGAGGCATATCAACTCTGTAGCGACCAGAACCGTAGCGACGAGAGCATGTCGCTAGGAGAGTCTACGAATGTCCTAGCGACATGCTGTAGCGACCAGAGCATGTCGCTACGGTTCTACAAGATGCCCCACACGGCTAAGTGCTGTAGCGACCTACGTGTAGCGGGATGACCATGTCGCTACAGACGAAAAGACTCAACTCGTTTTTAGGCATTTATAAATACTTGTTAGACCTAAGTTTGAGATATATCTCATTTTTCTCTGAAGACTTGGTCTAAACTTGTAAAAGCTTGAATCTTTGAATCATTCTTAGGAAGTTCTTCATATTATATCTTGTTTCTCTTGATCATTAACATGATTAACTTTGAATCTCATATGGGTTTGAGGTTTTTCATGAGGATTAGAGAGTAGACACACTTTAGGTTCATGGGCTAGGGTGATTAGAGTGATTGAGTGAAGTTCTAGGGTGTTTAGTGTTAGATCATCTTGTTTCCTTGCTTATCTACTGTTCTTAATGCTAGATTAGTGTTGGCCTCTATAATCTAGATCATTAGGCATTTCTCGCCCGGAAGGTGTTCGATGAAATGCCTGAACCAAGTTGATATTGCTTTTTGCTTACCTTACCAAAGACATTTGATGTTAAGGGAGCTTAGATTGCTAGTAGACTTGTCCATAATGATTGCTTTAGTGATATTCAACCAAAGACATTTGATGTTTGAGTTACTTAAGCAAATGAGCATTTATCTTGACAAAGAACTTGTTTAGTGTTGTGTCTAGGCATAAGGAAAGTGTTTGATTGATAGCTTGCCACTCTAGCTTGGATCTTAGTCACCCAAAATCAAGTCCCTAGTCCCATGGATTCTACCTTAGGATTTGATTGAGTTCTTGCACTTGTTTCTTGATTGGATTTGAGATCACCTTGTTTATATTTCTAGGATCTTAGCTTGTTACAAATCAATCATCTTCCTATTTGCTTAGATTAGGAAAGTTTGTGAATTCTTAGTGTTATAGATCTTTAGTTCCTTGTGGATTCGATCCTAAAGTGTTACAATGACATGCCATTCGATTGTGGCATTGTTTACACAATAGGTTAATTGGTGAGTGTGTAAACGTGAATATTAATTTGGCGCCGTTGCCGGGGAACTAAGTAGAATTGTCATTAGGATTTCAAACTTTCTTTAGATTAAGCTTTATTTTCTTATGCTTTGTTTTGCTTTGTATATTTACTAATTTTCTATTCTAGTTTTTGTGTTTTGTTGTGATGGCTGCAAGCCACTTATCTTGGCCACAAGAAGAGGATGACACATTTGAAGATCACATTGAAGTTGAGCCATATGTGGAGCCACCACCCTTTGATATACACATTCTCACACCAGAACAGAGGGTGGATTTATATTGGCTTCAACGAGAGAAAGAGAATTGGGGAAAGACAACGATTACCCTTGCAAGAACAATCCGGATGAGCCTTATTTGGGATCGAGCAGAGTTCGAAGGAAGGGAAGTTACAACTGATGAGGTTAAGAAAGCTTATGATCTTAAAGAGGTAATATATTGGGTTCCACCAACTCATCTAGAAGGTATATGCAATTCGAACTTAAAACTTCATTTTGAGAACATTTGCTTGCCTTGTGTTGAAGAAATTGTCCCTGATCTTAATTGTTTAGTGCTCATCAATGAATGTCTTGATCTGATATGTGAGACTAGAAAACTAGATGATTTGAGAGTAGAAAAGCTTGCTAAAGATCATATTGAAGTTTGTTTTAACAAGAACTATCTTTGTGCTTCAATTGATCTCATTTTGATGCTTGATGAATCTAGAACTCTTCTTGAACCATCTGAGTTAGGGGATGAACTTGATGTGGATAAGCTCTTTCTTGAGATAGAAAACCCCCTTGTCAAAAGCAATCATGAGAATGAGAACATTGTGTTTTATTTGATTGATGGAGATAGAGTTGACTACTTTGTTAAAACTTCATTTGACTCTGTAGTTGACTTTGTGTTTCCACCAAATGCATTTGATTCTCATGATCATTTGAACATCAAGGAGCATGTATTGATTCATGCTATATCTTTTATGAAACTCCTTGATGAAAAAATTTTCTATTATCTATGGACAGTAGTGTGCTCCTTTGCACACTTTGTTTCTTGTGTTTGCAGGAGAAGGACCAAAGGTGCATTGGCTCAACCTTTTGATTCTTATGATTAGCAAGCACACAAAGTCAAGCTAGAGACTTAAAACAAGCTCACTTGGGAGGAAGTCCCATGTTTATCCATTGTATATATTTCTTTCTCTTTCTTTCTCTTTAAGTTGTTTAATAAGTATAGTTGAGGATTTTCAGGTTGGGTCTAAGGCTAAACAAGAGAAGAAATGTGGCCAAGCATTGCGACTCTAGACACCCGACTTCATTTCTCCGCTTCAGCCCATGTTTACCGGTGAAACAAATCCAAGGCCAAGGGTCCTATACCACCCAATTCAGCCAATACCTCCAAGTAAGTGTTACTCCAACCTTGTACATATTTAGTTATCATGTTTCTCTCTTTCTCTTAGATCTCTTCTTTGAGCTTACTCTCACAAAAGAGACTGTGTGAAGTAAGTTTGGGGGAGAGTCTACTATCTCACATTGTTTTCTATTTTGTTTACTTGTCATTCATGAGTCTCATGCATTGCATTGCATACTTATTTGCATAGAAAATCCATAAAAATTGAAAAAATTCAAAATTCAAAATTCAAAAAGAAGCATTTAGTTGCAATATTTGCATCCTTAGGATTGAGTCTAGAGCATATAGATTGCATTCATTGCATTGGTAGAGACCTTAAGAACTCATGCAAAGAACTCAATGTGCTATCCTTCTCAATCATAATAAGTAGCTTGAGCTTCCCCTTGATAACTTGTAGACTTCGAGCCTTGAAAACTCTTCTTGAAACTTGTTTGATTGATGAAGCTTGCTTGTCCTTGGAACCAACTCCAATCTTAATTGAGTTAATGAACCTAATCTATCTTGCTTATGGGCTCTTGTTGTGCTTGATCATGGGTACCTCACACACACTTGAGTTGGTCTTACCCGTTTTCACAAATCTTTGGCAGCTCAAGTGGCCATCTCTCCTTTAGATGGTTATTCACACCCTTAACCCTACCTTCCTTTCAAGCCACAATTAATTTGATGAGTGAGGGCTAATTTAAAAGTTTGATATGTGCATAATGTTGAGAGTATTGAGAACGACAATGTTTGATCCTCATTACTTGCTAGCTTTAGGATCTCATGATTGTCTAGCACATAGGATGGGAAGGGAGTATTGAGTGTTTGATTTTGAAGGGTGGAGTGAAAAGGTGAGTGAAAAAAGTGAACTCAAAGTCTAAAGAAAAGATAAGATACTAGGGATCAAAGAAAAAGAAAAGCTTAGCTCAATGAGTATCAAAAGAAAGAAAAGCCCCTAAAAGAAAAAAAGAAAAAAAAAAGGGAATTCAAAAGAGTGGGGAATAAGAAGAAAGGAATGAGCTAAGTAAAAAAAAAGAAATGAAAGAGTCTCTAGTAAGTGAAAGAAACAAAAAGTTCTAGAAGTGAGAGTGATCTTGAGAAGTCTTGAAGTCCTTGGGTGAGTTAGAGGGAGTTTGACATTGGGAAACAAGGGTAGAAATCATTTATGTCTAGGAAATGGGTAGAACAATGAGGATTGAGCATTGTATGCATGAGTTGTTCTCTTTCTTAGATATATTATTCATAATGTCAAGCTATTTGTTCTTGAGAGCAAACCACAATGAAAGAACTTGATAACTTCTTACTTCACCGTTTTCTCACGAAACCAAATGATTAGGACCAATTGCCCATTTGCAAGAGTGCACTTATGATTATTGTTTAATGAATGTGAGAGTTGGTTGATTGGCTTGTTTGTGGAGTCTTCAAGGTGAGTGTAAAGATTAAAGAGTTGAGATAGGCCTTGAGAAGTTAGAGTTTGATAGGATGTTATGCTCTTGCTATTTGGTATGATTTTGTAAGGATATCACACTGATGGCTTTGAAGGGTTTCTTTTAGTTAAAAGATCATATCATCATATATCTCCTCCTTGTGTTTTTGAAAGTTTACTTGTGGACAAGTAAATGACAAGTTTGGGGGAATTGATATCTTATGAATTTGCATGATTTTAACCATCATTTTGTGTATATATTGATCATCTAAATCATCATTTAGACATATTTAGGTTGCATTGCATTACATTTGTCTATATCAGGTGTTGGAAATGATTATTGCTGAATTTGAAGGTATTTGAGGGGTTTTGAGTTAAAAGGGTGAAAGATGAACATGGATGAAGGTCTTACAGATATCTTCTGAAGCTCAAATTTTGGAAAAACATAGATAATTGAGTTATCTTTCTAATGGAAGTGGTTTCATGTCATTTGGAGCTGTATTGAAGGAGTTATGATCTATTTACTGGAGGCATATCAACCCTGTAGCGACCAGAACCGTAGCGACGAGAGCATGTCGCTAGGAGGGTCTACGAATGTCCTAGCGACATGCTGTAGCGACCAGAGCATGTCGCTACGGTTCTACAAGATGCCCCACACGGCTAAGTGATGTAGCGACCTACGTGTAGCGGGATGACCATGTCGCTACAGACGAAAAGACTCAACTCGTTTTTAGGCATTTATAAATACTTGTTAGACCTAAGTTTGAGATATATCTCATTTTTCTCTGAAGACTTGGTCTAAACTTGTAAAAGCTTGAATCTTTGAATCATTCTAAGGAAGTTCTTCATATTATATCTTGGTTCTCTTGATCATTAAAATGATTAACTTTGAATCTCATATGGGTTTAAGGTTTTTCATGAGGATTAGAGAGTAGACACACTTTAGGTTCATGGGCTAGGGTGATTAGAGTGATTGAGTGAAGTTCTAGGGTGTTTAGTGTTAGATCATTTTGTTTCCTTGCTTATCTACTGTTCTTAATGCTAGATTAGTGTTGGCCTCTATAATCTAGATCATTAGGCATTTCTCGCCCGGAAGGTGTTCGATGAAATGCCTGAACCAAGTTGATATTGCTTTTTGCTTACCTTACCAAAGACATTTGATGTTAAGGGAGCTTAGATTGCTAGTAGACTTGTCCATAATGATTGCTTTAGTGATATTCAACCAAAGACATTTGATGTTTGAGTTACTTAAGCAAATGAGCATTTATCTTGACAAAGAACTTGTTTAGTGTTGTGTCTAGGCATAAGGAAAGTGTTTGATTGATAGCTTGCCACTCTAGCTTGGATCTTAGTCACCCAAAATCAAGTCCCTAGTCCCATGGATTCTACTTTAGGATTTGATTGAGTTCTTGCATTTGTTTCTAGATTGGATTTGAGATCACCTTGTTATATTTCCAGGATCTTAGCTTGTTACAAATCAATCATCTTCCTATTTGCTTAGATTAGGAAATTTTGTGAATTCTTAGTGTTATAGATCTTTAGTTCCTTGTGGATTCGATCCTAAAGTGTTACAATGACATGCCATTCGATTGTGGCATTGTTTACACAATAGGTTAATTGGTGAGTGTGTAAACGTGAATATCATACTCTCCGCTGAATAATGATTCCAGATTAAGCTTATTACGTAGTGATTCATCTTAGTTTGTTTAGAAGCATGAAGAACTTGCCATATGTCCAAACAGGCTAAACATGGATATCCTGATTAGCAAGTGGAATAACTTCTTCAACATAACTCCTATGGGATTTATTCAACTTCATGAAAGAATCTCCATTGATTAATGGTTCCAAAACAAGCTTCTTACATAGTGATTCATCCTGGTTAGATTAGAAGCTTGCAGACTTTGCCATATGTCCAAACAGGCTAAACATGGATATCCTGATTAGAAAGTGGAATAACTTCTTAAACACAACTCCTTTGGGATTTATTCAACTTCATGGATACTATCCACTGAATAATGTTTCCAAATCAATCTTCTTACATAGTGATTCATCCTGGTTTGATTAGGAGCTTCAAGAACTTACCATATGTCCAAACAGGCTACACATGGATATGCTTATTAGAAAGTGGAATAACTTTTTAAACATAACTCCTTTGAGATTTAATCAACTTCATGGATACTCTCCACTGAATAATGGTTCCTAATAGTGATTCATCCGGGTTTGATTAGAAGCTTGAATAACTTGTCATATGTCCAAACATGCTAAACATGGATATCCTGATTAGAAAGTGGAATAACTTCTTAAACATAACTCCTTTGGGATTTATTAAACTTCATGGATACTCTCCATTGAATAATGGTTTCAAGTAAAGCTTCTTACATAGTGATTCATCCTAGTTTGATTAGAAGCTTGAAGAACTTGCCATATGTCCAAACAGGCTAAACATGGATATCCTAGAAAGTAGAATAACTACTTAAACATAACTCCTTTGGGATTTATTCAACTTTATGGATACTCTCCACTGAATAATGGTTCCAAATCAAGCTTATTACGTAGTGATTCATCCTGGTTTGATTAGAAGCTTCAAGAACTTACCATATGTCCAAACAGGCTAAACATGAATATCCTGATTAGAAAGTGAAATAACTTCTTAAACATAACTCCTTTGGGATTGATTCAACTTCATGGATACTCTCCACTGAATAATGGTTCCAGATCAAGCTTATTACATAGTGATTCATCTTGGTTTGTTTAGAAGCATAAAGAACTTGCCAAATATCCTAACAGGCTAAACATGGATATCCTGATTAGAAAGTGAAATAACTTCTTCAACATAACTCCTACGGGATTTATTCAACATCATGAAAGACTCTCCACTGATTAATGGTTCCAAATCAAGCTTTTTACATAGTGATTCATCCTGGTTTGATTAGAAGCTTGAAGAACTTGCCATATGTCCAAACAGGCTAAACATGGATATCCTGATTAGAAAGTTGGATAACTTCTTCAACATAACTACTATGGGATTTATTCAACTTCATGAAAGACTCTCCAGTGATTAGTGGTTCCAAAAAAAGTTTTTACATAGTGATTCATCCTTGTTTAGTTAGAAGCTTGAAGAACTTGCCATATGTCCAAACAGGCTAAACATGGATATCCTGATTGGAAAGTGGAATAACTTCTTAAATATAACTCCTTTGGGATTTATTCAACTTCATGGATACTCTCCACTGAATAATGGTTCCAAATCAATCTTCTTCCATAGTTATTCATCCTGGTTTGATTAGGATCTTGAAGAACTTGCCATATGTCCAAACAAGCTAAACATGGATATCCTGATTATAAAGTGGAATAAGTTATTCAACATAACTCCTATGGGATTTATTCAACTTCATGAAAGAATCTCCACTTAATAATGGTTCCAAATCAAGCTTTTTACATAGTTATTCATCCTGATTTGATTAGAAGCTTGAATAACTTGTCATATGTCCAAACAGGCTAAACATTGATATCCTATTTAGAAAGTGGAATAACTTCCTAAACATAACTCATTTGGGATTTATTCAAATTCATGGATACTCTCCACTGAATAATGGTTCCAAATCAATCTTCTTACATAGTGATTCTTCCTGGTTTGATTAGGAGCTTGAAGAACTTGCCATATGTCCAAACAGGCTAAACATGGATATCATGATTAGAAAGTGGAATAACTTCTTAAACATAACTCCTTTGTGATTTATTCCACTTCATGGATACTATCCACTGAATAATGGTTCCAAATCAAGTTTTTTATAAAGTGATTCATCATTGTTTGATTAGAAGCTTGAAGAACTTGCCATATGTCCAAACAGGCTAAACATGGATATCCTGATTAGAAAGTGGAATAACTTCTTTAACATAAATCCTTTGGGATTTATTAGACTTCATGGATACTATCAACTGAATAATGGTTACAAATAAAGATTCGTACATAGTATTTCATCCTGGTTTGATTAGAAGCTTGCAAAACTTGCCATATGTCCAAAGAGGCTAAACATGGATATCCTGATTAGAAAGTGGAATAACTTTTTAAACATAAATCCTTTGGGATTTATTCAACTTCAAGGATTCTCTCCACTGAATAAAGGTTCCAAATAAATCTTCTTACATAGTGATTCATTATGGTTTCATTAGGAGCTTGAAGAACTTGCCATATGTCCAAACAGGCTAAACATGGATATCCAGATTAGAAAGTGGAATAACTTCTTAAACATAACTCCTTTGGTATTTATTCAACTTCATGAAAGACTCTCCATTGATTAATGGTTCCAAATAAAGCTTTTTACATAGTGATTCATCCTGGTTTGATTAGAAGCTTGAAGAACTTGCCATATGTTATAACAGACTAAACATGGATATCCTGATTAGAAAGTGGAATAACTTCTTAAACTTAACTCCTTTGGGATTTATTCAACTTCATGGATACTCTCCACTGAATAATGGTTCCAAATAAATCTTCTTACATAGTGATTCATCCTAGTTTGATTAGGAGCTTGAAGAACTTGCCATATGTCCAAACAAGCTAAACATGGATATCCTGATTATAAAGTGGAATAACTTCTTCAACTTAACTCCTTTGGGTTTTATTAAACTTCATTGATACTCTCTACTGATTAATGGTTCCAAGTAAAGCTTCTTACATAGTGATTCATCCTAGTTTGATTAGAAGCTTGAAGAACTTGCCATATGTCCAAACAGGCTAAACATGGATATCCTTATTAGATAGTGGAATAACTTCTTAAACATAACTCCTTTGGGATTTAATCAACTTTATGGATACTCTACACTTAATAATGGTTCCAAATCAAGCTTCTTACGTAGTGATTCATCCTGGTTTTATTAGAAGCTTCAAGAACTTACCATATGTCCAAACAGGCTAAACATGAATATCCTGATTAGAAAGTGAAATAACTTCTTAAACATAACTCCTTTGGGATTGATTAAACTTCATGGATACTCTCTACTGAATAATGGTTCCAGATCAAGCTTATTACATAGTGATTCATCTTGGTTTGTGAAGCATAAAGAACTTGTCAAATGTCCAAACAGGCTAAACATGGATATCCTGATTAGAAAGTGGAATAACTTCTTCAACATAACTCCTATGGGATTTATTCAACTTCATGAAAGACTATCCACTGAATAATTGTTCCAAATAAAGATTCTTACATAGTAATTCGTCCTGGTTTGATTAGAAACTTGCAGAACTTGCCATATGTCTAAAGAGGCTAAACATGGATATCCTGCTTAGAAACTGGAATAACTTCTTAAACATAAATCCTTTGGGATTTATTCAACTTCAGGAATTCTCTCCACTGAATAATGGTTCCAAATAAATCTTCTTACATAGTGATTCATCCTAGTTTGATTAGGAGCTTGAAGAACTTGCCATATGTCCAAACAGGCCAAACATGGATATCCTGATTAGAAAGTGGAATAACTTCTTAAACATAACTCCTTTGGGATTTATTCAACTTTATGAAAGACTCTCCATTGATCAATGGTTCCAAATCAAGCTTTTTACATAGTGATTCATCCTTGTTTGATTAGAAGCTTAAAGAACTTGCCATATGTCACAACAGGCTAAACATGGATATCCTGATTAGAAAGTGGAATAACTTCTTAAACATAACTCCTTTGGGATATATTCAACTTCATGGATACTATCCACTGAATAATGGTTCCAAATAAATCTTCTTACATAGTGATTCATCCTGGTTTGATTAGGAGCTTGAAGAACTTGCCAAATGTCCAAACAGGCTAAACATGGATATCCTGATTAGAAAGTGGAATAACTTCTTAAACATAACTCCTTTGGGATTTATTCAAATTTATGAAAGACTCTCCATTGATCAATGGTTCCAAATCAAGCTTTTTACATAGTGATTCATCCTTGTTTGATTAGAAGCTTAAAGAACTTGCCATATGTCACAACAGGCTAAACATGGATATCCTGATTAGAAAGTGGAATATCTTCTTAAACATAACTCCTTTGGGATTTATTCAACTTCATGGATACTCTCCACTGAATAATGGTTCCAAATCAAGCTTCTCACATAGTAATTCATCCGGGTTTGATTAGAAGCTTGAAGAACTTGCCATATGTCCAAACAGGCTAAACATGGATATCCTGATTAGAAAGTGGAATAACTTCTTAAACATAACTCCTTTGGTATTTATTCAACTTCATGGATACTCTCCACTGAATAATGGTTCCAAATCAATCTTCTTCCATAGTGATTCATCCTGGTTTGATTAGGAGCTTGAAGAACTTGCCATATGTCCAAACAGGCTAAACATGGATATCCTGATTAGAAACTGGAATAACTTCTTAAAAATAACTCCTTTGTGATTTATTCAACTTCATGGATACTCTCCACTGAATAATGGTTCCAAATAAGGCTTCTCACATAGTGATTCATCCGGGTTTGATTAGAAGCTTGAAGAACTTGCCCTATGTCCAAACATGCCAAACATGGATATCCTGATTAGAAAGTGGAATAAGTTATTCAACATAACTCCTATGCGATGTATTCAAATTCATGAAAGACTTTCCACTGAATAATGGTTCCAAATCAAGGTTTTTACATAGTGATTTATCCTGGTTTTATTAGAAGCTTGAAGAAGTTGCCATATGTCCAAATAGGCTAAACATGGATATCCTGATTAGAAAGTGGAATAACTTCTTAAACATAACTCCTTTGGGATTTATTCAAATTCATGGATATTCTCCACTGAATAATGGTTCCAAATCAATCTTCTTACATAGTGATTCATCCTGGTTTGATTAGGAGCTTGAAGAACTTGCCATATGTCCAAACAGGCTAAACCTGGATATCCTGATTAGAAAGAAGAATAACTTTTTAAACTGTTAAGTTGTGATGAGGTTTATGAAGATGCAAGTGTAGATATGAAGGGTTGGAGAAAGATGGATGATGGAAGAAGGAAGTGCAAATATAGGGTGTCCGTACGGATGGTACGGATGTGTACGGATCATGGGCAACTCAAGAGGATCAGACTTGGCCTAGGAAGAGCTTGGGAGAGTTGTGCAAATATAGGGCATGGTACGGACAGGTGGTCCGTACCATTGTCCGTACATTGAGAGTTACTTGCCAAAGAAGATAAGGTTACCCGTGTAACCTTATGGTAAAAAGTAACTCGGATAGATTTACTCTTCTACCTTATCCAAACGTTGAGGAGCTGGTTACGCGTCTGACAGGCTGTCATAAAGCAGTCAGCAAGCTGTCAGCATCTTGAGGATCAAAGACAAAGATGCCTAAGCGTGTGAAGCTTCCCATTGGATCATTTCAAATACACACTCCCCTCATGTTTGACTCCACATGCTTTGTATCCCTTTAGCATTCGAAAACCCTTGTAGTCCCTTGTCTATATATTGTAACCTCATCCATGAATGAAAGCATTGATTCGAGTCTATTTCTCTCCAAGTTACAATGATTCCATTTCTAGTCTTCTAATCTCTCATTCTTGTTCATTTCTTGTCTCTCCTTACTTGAATCTTGTTTCTCTCTTTAAATTTCATAAACATAACTCCTTTGGGATTTATTCAAATTCATGGATACTATCCGCTGAATAATGGTTCCAAATCAAGGTTCTTACATAGTGATTCATCCTGGTTTGGTTAGAAGCTTAAAGAACTTGCCATATATCCAAACATGCTAAACATGGATATCCTGATTAGAAAGTGGAATAACTTCTTTAACATAAATCCTTTGGGATTTATTCAACTTCATTGATACTATCCACTGAATAATGGTTCCAAATAAAGATTCTTACATAGTAATTCATCCTAGTTTGATTAGAAGCTTAAAGAACTTGCCATATGTCCAAAGAGGCTAAACATGGATATCATGATTAGAAACTGGAATAACTTCTTAAACATAAATCCTTTGGGATTTATTCAACTTCAAGGATTCTCTCCACTGAATAATGGTTCCAAATAAATCTTCTTACATAATGATTCATCCTGGTTTGATTAAGAGCTTGAAGAACTTGCCATATGTCCAAACATGCTAAACATGGATATCCTGATTAGAAAGTGGAATAACTTCTTAAACATAACTCCTTTAGGAATTATTCAACTTCATGAACGACTCTCCATTGATTAATGGTTCCAAATCAAGCTTTTTACATAGTGATTCATCCTGGTTTGATTAGAAGCTTGAAGAACTTGCCATATGTCACAACAGGCTAAACATGGATATCCTGATTAGAAAGTGGAATAACTTCTTAAACATAACTCCTTTGGGATTTATTCAACTTCATGGATACTCTCCACTGAATAATGGTTCCAAATCAAGCTTCTTACATTGTGATTCATCCAGGTTTGATTAGAAGCTTGAAGAACTTGCCATATGTCCAAACAGGCTAAACATGGATATCCTGATTAGAAAGTGGAATAAGTTATTCAACATAACTCCTATGGGATTTATTCAACTTCATGAAAGACCCTTCACTGAATAATGGTTCCAAATCAAGCTTTTTACATAGTGATTAATCCTGGTTTGGTTAGAAGCTTGAAGAACTTGACATTTGTCCAAAGATGCTAAACATGGATATCCTGATTAGAAAGTGGAATAACTTCTTAAAAATAACTCCTTTGGGATTTATTCAACATCATGGATACTCTCCACTGAATAATGGGTCCAAATCAAGCTTGTTACATAGTGACTCATCCTAGTTTGATTAGAAGCTTGAAGAACTTGCCATATGTCCTAACATACTAAACATGGATATCCTGGTTAGAAAGTGGAATAACTTCTTAAACATAATGTTGACATGAAGAAGAAATAATGACAAGTAGAAGAAGGCAGTTCAGATTGATCAAGATTATCCAGTCTAGTGTGATCTCAACTAAGGCTTGAACTACAAGGCAACCAATCTAGTTAGTGTAACCAGAAGGAGCATTTCGAAGTCCCTGAGTGTTCAGAAGAAGCAGGGATCCGTTGGACTGTAAGGACGAGAGGAATATCACATGTTGGACTTAAGGAAGCAAGAGGCAGGAGCTGTCACTATCATCCCTGATCTGATCAGTCTGCCTTGCTCAGAACCTCTTTGTTTATTATTTCTGGATTGTCATCTTGTATCTGAGTTTCCCTATTTATGGGATTGTAACCATGAACTAAATTAAGCAAGTAAAATCATTTTCTCACTTGCATACTCTCTCTCTCTCTCTCTCTCTCTCTCCCACACGATTTCTATCTTCTCTCTCTTGTTCTTCATGACATTCTTCACTTAAACTCCATTCTGGTTCTTTAATTCTCACATGGTATCAGAGGTGCAAAGCTCTTGAGACCTATTCTAGCTCACTCTCTTCTGTTTAAACTCACTTACTTCCGCAAATCACTCTGTTTTTCCATCCCCTGTTTTTCATCCTCTGTTTTTTCATACTCTGTTTCATTCACTCTGTTTCTCACCCCTGTTTCAGTCACTCTGTTCCTTATCCTCTGTTCTTATACTTTCCTTTCACTAGCCAAAACCATTTTTAAATGGAGAATACTAAGCTAGTTGCAATTCCAGTGACCCTAACAGGGGTAAACTACTTGCTGTGGTCTAGATTGGCCAAGACAGCACTTGGAGGGAGGGGCTTATGGGAACATGTTTCCACTGGAGAAGCCCCACAGAAAACTATCAAAGACCAAGAGGGCGTGGAGATGGTGGTAGCTGGAGATGGAAAATGGGGTCAGGAGGACCTCATGGTGTTGTCCATCATTCAAAACAGCTTGGAGCCATCTATCTTGGAAGCTTACTCATACTGTGAGAGCTCCAAAGAGTTGTGGGATACACTCCAAAAGGTGTATGGCAACATTTCAAATTTGAGTAGAGTTTTTGAAGTCAAGAAGGCCATCAACTCTCTACATCAGGAGAACATGGATTTCAACCAACACTTTGGCAAGTTTAGGGCACTATGGGCTGAGTTAGAGATGCTGAGGCCAAGTACAGTGGAGCCAAGTGTGCTGAATGATAGGCGTGAGCAAGACAAGGTCTTTGCCTTGCTTCTCACACTGAACCCAGGGTACAATGACCTAATCAAGCACATGTTGAGGGCAGAGAAGCTGCCAAGCCTTGAAGAAGTGTGCTCTCAAATTCAAAAAGAACAAGGATCAGTGGGTCTCTTTGGAGGAAAAGGTGATCTAGTCCTTGCAAATCAAGCTGAAGGGGTTGCAAACAAGGGCTCCTACAAACCTGAAGACAAGAAGGTGTGGATTTGTGACCATTGCAAGAAGAAAGGACATGGGAAAGACAAGTGCTGGATACTCCATCCCCATCTCAAACCACAGAAGTTCAGATCATCATACAATGATGCTAGAGCTCATTTTTCTGGTGAAATGGGAGAGCCAGCAACTCCATCTACTCGCTCAACCATGAACCTCAATCCTGGTGGTGAGGGAAAAGCCTTGGCGTCCAGCAGCTGCTCAACCGTGAGGACAATTCAAGATGAAGCACTCAAGAGGTCAGACCTGGATGCTCTCATCAAAGCCCTCAAGGAGAACTCTGGTAACATTTTTGGTATCTCCCTTAATGCTTCAACTAATGGTATATCCATGAATACCTCATCTAAGTTGTCATTAGCAAAACCATTAGTTATAGACTCAGGAGCTAGCCACCATATGATTAGTGATCTGAGTCTCATTAATAACATTGTTCCTGCCTTAGGTAGTGTTATGATAGCAAATGGAGAAAGAGTTCCAATTAAAGGAATAGGTGATCTTAGGCTATTTAACAAAGAATCAAAAGCTTTTTACATGCCTAGTTTCACTTCAAACCTGTTATCAGTTAAAAGAGCAACAAATGACTTAAAATGCAATGTTACCTTCACTCCTAATGATGTCTACTTTCAGGATATTGAAACTAGTAGGTTGCTTGGCAAAGGTGTGACCAAGGGAGACTTGTACTTACTTGAAGACACCAAGCTTGCAGCTGATTTATCTTATGCTTTAAATTCCATTTCTGATTTCCCTAAAGATGTATTGTGGCATGCTAGATTAGGACACCCTCATTCTCGTGCTTTGAACATCATGTTGCCTAGTATTTCCTTTAAAAGTGATTGTGAGGCTTGTATCTTAGGAAAACATTGCAAGACTGTGTTTACTAGATCAAGAACCATATATGAAAATTGCTTTGATCTTATTCATTCTGATGTTTGGACAGCACCATGTGCATCTAGAGAGCAGCATAAATACTTTGTGACATTTATAGATGAAAAATCAAAATATACATGGATCACATTGTTGCAATCTAAAGATAGGGTCTTAGAAGCATTCATAAATTTTCAAAATTATGTAACTAATCACTTTAATGCCAAGATTAAGATTTTGAGATCAGATAATGGAGGGGAATACACTGGAAATACATTCAAACAACACTTAGCAAAGCATGGGGTGATCCATCAAACTAGCTGCCCATACACACCTCAACAGAATGGGGTAGCTGAAAGGAAGAACAGACACCTCATGGAGGTTGCAAGGAGCATGATGTTCCATACAAATGTGCCCAAACGATTTTGGGGAGATGCAGTCTTGACAGCCTGCTACTTGATCAACCGGATTCCCACTAGAATCCTTCAAGACCTGTCTCCTTATGAGGTACTCAACAAAACCAGACCAACTATTGATCATATGCGTGTGTTTGGGTGTCTTTGTTTTGTTTTGATACCAGGAGAACAAAGGAATAAATTGGAGGCCAAGAGTACAAGGGCAATGTTCATTGGGTACTCACCTCATCAAAAGGGGTACAAATGCTATGCTCCAGAGACTAGGAGAGTCTTAATCTCCAGGGATGTCAAGTTTGTAGAATCCAGAGGCTATCATGGTGAACAAAGTTGGGATGAGCTTAAGAATCTGTCCCAATCAGCCTCAGATAGAGCAAACAACCTTAGGAGAGTAATGGAGAGTTTGGGGATCAGTATGCCTGAAGAGAGGGTTGAGACTAAACCTGAGGCACCCACTCAGGTTCCTACATCAAGCAATGATTAGAAAGTGGAATAACTTCTTAAACATAACTCCTTTGGGATTTATTCAACTTCATGGATACTCTCCATTGAATAATTTTTCCAAATCAAGCTTCTTACATAGTGATTCATCCTGGTTTGATTAGAAGCTTCAAGAACTTGCCATATATCCAAACAGCCTAAACATGGATATCCTGATTAGAAAGTGGAATAACTTCTTAAACATAACTCATTTGGGATTGATTCAACTTCATGGATACTCTCCACTGAATAATGGTTCCAGATCAACCTTCTTACATAGTGATTCATTTTGGTTTGTTTAGAAGCATGAAGAACTTGCCATATGTCCAAACATGCTAAACATGGATATCCTGATTAGAAAGTGGAATAACTTCTTCAACATAACTCCTATGGGATTTATTCAACTTCATGAAAGACTCTCAATTGATTAATGGTTCCAAATTAAGTTTTTACATAGTGATTCATCCTTGTTTAATTAGAAGCTTGAAGAATTTGCCATATGTCCAAACATGCTAAACATGGATATCCTGATTAGAAAGTGGAATAACTTCTTAAACATAACTCCTTTGGGATTTATTCAAATTTATGAAAGACTCTCCATTGATCAATGGTTCCAAATCAAGCTTTTTACATAGTGATTCATCCTTGTTTGATTAGAAGCTTAAAGAACTTGCCATATGTCACAACAGGCTAAACATGGATATCCTGATTAGAAAGTGGAATATCATCTTAAACATAACTCCTTTGGGATTTATTCAACTTCATGGATACTGTCCACTGAATAATGGTTCCAAATAAAGCTTCTCACATAGTAATTCATCCGGGTTTGATTAGAAGCTTGAAGAACTTGCCATATGTCCAAACAGGCTAAACATGGATATCCTGATTAGAAAGTGGAATAACTTCTTAAACATAACTCCTTTGGTATTTATTCAACTTCATGGATACTCTCCACTGAATAATGGTTCCAAATCAATCTTCTTCCATTGTGATTCATCCTGGTTTTATTAGGAGCTTGAAGAACTTGCCATATGTCCAAACAGGCTAAACATGGATATCCTGATTAGAAAGTGGAATAACTTCTTAAACATAACTCCTTTGGGATTTATTCAACTTCATGGATACTCTCCACTGAATAATGGTTCCAAATCAAGCTTCTTACATTGTGATTCATCCGGGTTTGATTA
>MU107379.1:40153-50631 GCA_012274485.2 Sinapis alba
GCTTGATGCTAAAGGCATCTTGACCAGATGCTCTTCCTGACAGCTGTGCCAGCCTGTCAGAGACGCGCTTCTCTTCCCCTCAGTCAAGCCAATCCGCAACTCATGTAAATGTAACTTTGGCTAAGTTACATTTACCCGGGTGACTTCCTTGCTTGATCAGGTAAGTGTGGGTGATCCTATCCGTACAGTACGGACTGTACGGACCCAATGTGTACGGCTTGTACGGATGACACTAACCCAAATGCTCCCCCTCTCTTCATGCTTCCTCAAGCCTTCATTTCATCATAAGTAATCCCCTCCTTCTTATTTGTTATGTTCAACACTCCCCCTCAAGCTTGATCTACTCCATGATCAAGCTTGGAAGCCATGAGTTCTTCCTCATTAAAAACCTCACCAAGGAAAACCCATTGGGACAAAACCTTGATGAGGGAAAAAGAGTGAAGAACTCATGACTAAGGGACTTAGCTGCTGCTGGGGTTAAGATCAATGAGCCCCAACCTGATATGAATGGACTCAATGGTCTTCTGTCTCGCAGCTTTAGTAAACACATCTGCAAGCTGATCTTCACTCCTTGTATAACATGGCAGAATCACTCCAAGGACAATCATCTGTCTCACCTTGTGGCAATCAACCTCAATATGCTTGGTCCTCTCATGGAACACTGAAATTTTTGCAATGTGGATGGCAGCCTGGTTGTCACAATGCATTGTCATAGGAGTAGCCTGCTCAATGTTCAAGTGCTTCAGTATCCCTTTTATCCAGATGAGCTCATTTGTCAGCTTCAGCATTGCCCTATACTCAGCTTCAGCACTGGAGCATGACACCACTTTCTGCTTCTTGCTCTTCCAAGTAACAAGGTTCCCTCCAATGAAGGTGCAATACCCTGTGGTGGACCTCCTGTCAGCTCTATCACCAGCCCAATCAGCATCACAGTAGCCAACCACTTCAGTGCTTCCATTGCATCCCATCCATACTCCCTGGCCTGGTGATCCATTAAGATAGCTCAATATCCTGTCCACCATGTTCCAATGATGCTCCTTTGGTACTTGCATATGTTGACTCACCTGATTCACAGCAAAACATATATCAGGCCTTGTGATAGTTAAGTAGATCAACTTACCAACAAGCTTTCTATAAAGCTTGGCATCATGGAAGGGTTTGCTGTCTTCAATCTCCCAATCTCGTGGAAGCTTATACCCATCTTCAAGTGGCATCTTGGCTATCTTTCCTCCAAGTTTACCTGCATCTTTCAAAAGATCAAGTGTATACTTTCTTTGGGACATGAACAAACCTTCCTTGGACCTACATATCTCAATCCCAAGGAAGTATTTTATTTCTCCCAAATCTTTGATTTCAAACACAGATTTAAGAAAATCCTTTGTGGCTTGTATACCCACTTTGTCACTTCCTGTTATGATGATATCATCAACATAGACAAGTAGGACAATGATACCTGAAGGAGTAGTGAGAGTGAAGAGAGTATGATCCAACTCTGACCTTATGAACCCACGCCCATTCAGAGTAGTGCTAAGNGGCTGCTCTCAATATCCTGAAACTTCACATCAGTTGGGGTAAATATAACATTGCAATGCAAATCAGTGGTGCACTTCTTAACTGAAAGTAAATTAGAGGTGAACTCAGGCATAAAGAAGGCACTAGTTTCTTTATCAAGAAGACCACCTGTCCGTACCATGCCCTATATTTGCACAACTCTCCCAAGCTCTTCCTAGGCAAAGTCTGATCCTCTTGAGTTGCCCATGATCCGTACACATCCGTACCATCCGTACGGACACCCTATATTTGCACTTCCTTCTTCCATCATCCTTCTTTCTCCAACCCTTCATATCTAGACTTGCATCTTCATAAACCTCATCACAACTCAACAAGCCTCAATGTCAGATCGCTTGATTGCTTCATCCGGGGTGTTCCTCAAGGTAGAGCAGCCACTGTAGGCATGAGCTTTTCCCTCACCAGCTGCATTGGTAGGACGCATGGTTCCTTGCTCACCCATATCACCAGAATATTTGGCCCTTCCATCATTGTAGGGAGTTCTAAACTTTTGTGGTTTGAGGTGTGGATGAAGGATCCAGCACTTGTCTTTACCATGCCCTTTCTTCTTACAATGATCACACACCCACACCTTCTTGTCTTCTGGTTTGTAGGCGCCTTTGTTTGCAATTCCCTCAGCTTGGTTTGCTAGCACAAGGTCTCCTTTTCCTCCAAAGAGACCCACTGATCCTTGTTCTTTTTGAATCTGGACACATACTTCCTCAAGTGATGGAAGTTCTTTACCCCTTAGGATATGCTTGATGAGGTCATTGTATCCAGGGTTGAGAGTGAACATGAGCGCAAACACCTTGTCTTGTTCTCTCCTTGCATTCAACACCTCCGGATAACCAGTTGCTGGTCTTAGCATTTCTAGTTCAGCCCACAAGGATCTGAACTTCCCAAAGTGCTTGTCAAAGACCGTATCTTCTTGGCTAAGAGTGTTGATAGCCCTCTTGACTTCAAACACTCTACTGATGTTTGAGACATTTCCATACACCTTCTTTAGTGTGTCCCATAGTTCCTTGGAAGTTTCACAGTAGGAGTAAGCTTCCTGGATTGAGGCTTCAAGGCTGTTCTGAATGATAGACAACACCATGAGGTCCTCCTGACCTTGTTTCTTATCACTAGCATCAGCAACCACAACTTCATTGCCATCCTCTCCTAGAATGGTCTTTTTCTTTGGGTTCTTGCCTTCTTCAACAATTTCCCAGAGACCTCTGCCTCCAAGAGCTGTTTTGGCAAGCCTTGCCCATAGTAGATAGTTAGATCCTTTGAGAGTAACCGGTATCACCACCATTTTCGAGTTTTCTCCCATATCCATCAAGAACAGCTCAAGAACACAAAGAACAGTTCAAGAACCGTGAGAATGAAAGAAGGAATGGCGTGAAGAGAAGTGAAAGGAAGGATTCAAAGAGTACTTGCGGAAGAAATGAAGGTTTCAGGAGCATAAATGCTCTGATACCATGTGAGTTTTAGAGTGTATCTAGATGAAGAACATGAAGAACATTTGTAGAGAGAGAGAGGGAGAGTTCGAAACCGAGAGAGAGAGAGAGAGAGAAGGAGAAGAAATGTTTCTTATTTCTTAATCAATTCAGAACTTGGTACATGTCTTTAAATAGACTAACAATATAATAAACAATGCATACAAGTTGACTAGAGAAAAGAATAAACAAAGGAGGCCTGGCTTGTGGCAGAACTGATCCGTGGCAGGTCTGACCCATGGCAGTGGCGCGTCCAGCATGGTTGGAAAGGGACAGGAGCCAACGGTCTTCTTCCTTAACTCCACCCGTGACTTTCTTCATTCTCGGCTCCCTCCTCTTTGTCGACCATCTCCTTTCATTCTGATTTAAGTGAGCTTCCCTCCTTCTCAAGGTAAGCCTTTGCTTGTCTTGCAAGGTACGTTAGGTCACTCCTTGACCTAACTGTACGGACAAACTAATACATCATTCCTTGATCATCCGAGTGCTTCTCTTGCTTTGATCTCTTCTTCTTTGTCACACTTGTTTCTTATTGATGTAACTCAACTCCTTATCTTCTTATTGCTTCATCTTCACAGTTTGGACATCTCCATGTGTGTCTAGGGACAACAAGAAGTACTTTGTTACATTCATAGATGAGAAGTCTAAGTATACTTGGATTACATTGCTTCCATCTAAGGATAGAGTACTAGATGCTTTTGTAAACTTCCAAGCATATGTAACTAACCATTACAATGCTACTGTGAAGGTACTAAGGTTAGACAATGGAGGTGAATACACCAGTCATGCCTTCAAGAATCATCTAGCAAAGCATGGGATTGTGCATCAGACCAGCTGTCCTTACACACCACAGCAGAATGGTGTTACTGAGAGGAAGAATAGGCACTTGATGGAGGTTGCTAGATAGATAATGTTTCATGGGAATGTTCCAAAACGGTTTTGGAGTGATGCTGTTCAGACTGCTTGCTATCTCATCAACAGGGTGCCAACTAAGATATTAAAGAATCTGTCTCCATTTGAAGTGTTGAACAGGAACAAGCCATATATTGATCACCTGCGAGTCTTTGGGTGCGTATGCTATGTCTTGGTTCCAGGAGAGCAGATAAACAAACTGGAGGCAAAGAGTACTAAAGCCATGTTCATTGGGTATTCAATAACCCAGAAGGGATACAAGTGTTATGATCCAGAGACAAGGAGAGTTCTGGTTTCTAGAGATGTAAAATTTGGGGAGTCAAAAGGGTTTTATGAGAAGCATAAGTGGGAAGATTTGGAGGATCTCTCTCAAGCACCATCAGAGAAGGCAACAAATCTTAGGATTGTATTGGAGACACTAGGAATAAACATGTCCCAAGAACAGCAACCGAGTAGGAGAGCTCCTTCTGATCAGTGTGAAGAAGCTGAGAGAACAATCCCTCTTGATCATGAGAGGGGGAATGGATCTGAATCAGGAGTGCAAGAGCAGCATCAAGAGGATTCAGGTCATCATGATCAAGAGGTGACACAAGAAGCAGAAAATTCGGCTCAGTCAAGTGGAGATGAGCAGGAAGAACAAGGTCAAGATTTGGCTCAGTCTAGTGGAGATGAGCAGGAAGAACAAGGTCAAGATTTGGCTCAGTCTAGTGGAGATGAGCAGGAAGAGTATACTGGTTCAGAAGTGTGAGAATTAGAGAATCAGAGAGTAACTAAGGAAGAACATGAAGAACACATGAATAACTAGAGAGAGAGAGAGGGGATTTCGAAATGAGACTAGAGAGAAGTGTTTCTTATTCACTTAATCAATCCAGAACATGTTACATGCTATTTAAAGACAAACCAAGAGAGATACATGACAAGATAAATTAATAAACTAAGGGAAGGCGGACTGGAGCATCAGAGGGACAGGCTGGGTGAATCAGAACAGACTGGTGGGCAGACTGGCACACCCAGACAGTGGGAAAGTGACAGGTCCTGATCCTGTCCAACATGTGACCTTGTGGTCCTTCCTCTCCAACGGCACACTCGGCTCTCCCTCCTCCTTTGCCGACTTGAATAACATATAATAAGCTTCCTTGGGACCTTCCTTAGCTCATGCAACACGTCCCAACCCTTGCTTGCCTTTGAAGGCACTCTAGGTTGTACGGACAGCCTTGCTTCCCAAGTTAACTCTCAACCTTGCTTAATTCGAATCCATCATTCCTATTAATCTTTATTGCTTCATCTCAACACTCCCCCTCAAGCTTGACCACAGGGACTGGTCAAGCTTGGAAACCATGAAGCATTCCCTCATTAAAACCTTAACTTGGAAAAACCACATGGGATAAAAACCAAGCCAAGGAAAAAGAGTAGAACACCTCATGGCTAAGAGGATCAGTGAGATGGGAGTTCCATGAGTCCAAGTTTGGAATGTGTGAACTCACATACCTTGATGCTGCTGCTTTGGTGAAGATGTCAGCCAACTGATCTTCACTTCTAGTATAGCATGGCAAGATAATTTTCTGCTCCACAGCTTGTCTAACCTTGTGACAATCCACTTCTATGTGTTTGGTCCTTTCATGAAACACATTGTTGGATGCTATATGGATGGCTGCTTGATTATCACAGTGCATTGTGATAGGTGTGGTCATCTCAATGCCCAAGTCTCTCATCAGGTTCTTGATCCAAATCAGTTCACTTGTGAGCTTCCTCTTTGCTCTATACTCAGCCTCAGCACTGGAGCATGATACTATCTTCTGTTTCTTGCTCTTCCAAGTGACTAAGTTGCCTCCAATGAAGGTACAATAGCCTGTCGTGGACCTCCTTTCCACTCTATCTCCAGCCCAATCAGCATCACAGTACCCTACTATCTCAGTACTCTTGTTAAACCCATCCAAACTCCTTGCCCTGGTGCTCTCTAAGATACCTCAAAATTCTCTCCACCATGTTCCAATGGTGTAGTTTAGGAGCTTGCATGTGCTGGCTGACTTGATTGACTGCAAAGCACACATCTGGTCTTGTGATTGTAAGGTAGATTAGCTTCCCAACCATTCTTCTATATCTCTTGATGTCTCCATATGGCTTGTCCTCAATCTCCCCCTCACGCAAGACCTTGTAACCATCTTCTAGTGGTGTCTTGGCAGCTCTTCCACCTAGATTACCTGCCTCATTCAACAAATCAAGTGTGTACTTCCTTTGGGATAGAAACAGCCCCTCTTTAGATCGGCATATCTCAATTCCTAGGAAGTACTTTAACTCACCCAAGTCTTTGATATCAAATGATGATTTAAGAAAAGATTTAGTTAAGAGGATACCTTCCTTGTCACTTCCTGTGATTATGATATCATCCACATACACTAGGATCACCACAGTGCCTTTTGGACTGGTAAGCGTGAAGAGAGTGTGGTCAGCTTCAGATTTCACAAAGACCCTTCCATTTAGAGTGGTACTGAGTTTGTGATACCAGGCCCTTGGTGATTGCTTCAGTCCATAGATAGCTTTCTTCAATCTAAGGACATTTCCAGGCTTGACTAGATGCTCTAAACCAGGAGGTGGTCTCATGTAGACTTCATCTTCAAGTTCACCCTGTAGGAAGGCATTCTTCACATCCATCTGCCATAGATCCCACTCCAAGTTAACAGCCAAGAAGAGAATGATCCTTATGGTATGGAGCTTAGCCACTGGTGAAAAAGTGTCTAGATAGTCTTCTCCATAAGTCTGAGTGAATCCTCTTGCAACAAGCCTTGTCTTGCATCTTTCCACAGTACCATCAGCATTGTATTTGATGGTGAAGATCCACATGCTTGTCACTGCCTTCTTGCCCTTTGGAAGTTCTGCTTCATACCAAGTGTCATTCACAATCATAGCATTGGTTTCATTTCCCACTGAGTCTCTCCACTCCTTGTGTTTCATAGCTTCCTCATAAGACTTTGGGATGTACTCCTGGTCTAGCTTTCCCATGAACACAACATGTTCATGTGGGTATTGAGCCAAAGAACACACAGCTCGAATGGGATGAGCTACTGCTTGTGAGTTGAAGTAGACTCTTGTGTTGACCCAATTTGAAGGAGGATGTCTAATCCTGGTGCTCCTTCTTAATGTTTGAACATTTTCTTCAGTTGGTGTAGTCTCCTCTTGATATTCACTCACCACTGACCCTTCTTGTTGCTCATCTTGGTCCTGAGATACTGAACTTTCTTGTTGAGCTTCAGTTTGATTCCCCCCTTCAGGAGCAAGAGGAGTAACATCCACAACTTCATTTTCAGACCCCTCAGGCGATTCTTCAGTTTGTGGACTTGGCTGGTCTTGTCTTGGCTCAGTCTCCATCACAACCCTCTCTTGTGGTATATTGATGCCAAGACTCTCCATTACCCTTCTCAAATTTGCAGCTCTATCTGAGGCTGATTGAGACAAATCTTTCACCTCATCCCAACTCTTCTCATCATAGTAGCCTCTGGATTCAACAAACCTCACATCTCTAGAGATTAAAACCCTCCTGGTTTCTGGTGAAAAACACTTGTATCCCTTTTGGTGAGGTGAGTACCCAATGAACATTGCCCTTGTACTCTTTGGTTCCAGCTTGTTCCTTTGTTCTCCTGGAATTAAGACAAAGCACAAGCAACCAAATACCCGAAGGTGATCTATAGATGGGCGATATTTGTTTAATACCTCATGTGGAGACTGATCTTGAAGAACCTTGGTAGGAATCTTGTTGATCAAGTAGCAAGCTGTCATCACAGCATCCCCCCAGAACCTCTTAGGTACATTCATGTGGAACATCATACTTCTGGCCACCTCCATAAGATGTCTATTCTTCCTCTCAGCCACACCATTTTGTTGTGGAGTATATGGACAGCTTGTTTGATGGATCATCCCATACTTGGCTAAGTGTTGTTTGAATGCTTTGCTGGTGTATTCTCCTCCATTATCTGATCTAAGAATTTTTATCTTTGCATTGTAATGGTTAGAGACATAAGTTTGGAAGTTTATAAAAGCATCTAACACCCTATCTTTAGATTGCAGCAAGGTGATCTATGTGTACTTTGATTTCTCATCTATAAATGTCACAAAGTACTTATGATGTTCCCTAGATGCACAAGGAGCAGTCCACACATCAGAGTGAATTAAATCAAAGCAACTTTCATAGATAGTACTAGATTTAGGAAAGACAGTTTTGCAATGTTTTCCTAGGATACATGCTTCACAATCTTTTTGAAATGAAATACTAGGCAACATGATGTTCAAGGCACGAGAATGAGGATGTCCTAATCTAGCATGCCACATTACATCTTTAGGGAAATTAAAACTTGAATTTAAAGCATAAGATAAATCGGCTGTGAGCTTGGTGTCATCAAGCAAGTACAAGTCTCCCTTGGTCACACCTTTGCCAAGCAACCTACTAGTTTCAATATCCTGAAAGTAGACATCATTAGGAGTGAAAGTAACACTGCAATTCAAGTCATTAGTGGCCTTTTTAACTGATAACAAATTAGAGGTGAAACTAGGCATATAAAAGGCTTTAGTATCCTTGTTGAACAACCTAAGATCATCTACTCCTTTAATTGGTACTCTATCACCATTAGCAATCATAACATTTCTTAAGGCAGGAACAATATTTTTAATTAAGTTTTAATCACTAATCATGTGGTGGCTAGCTCCTGAATCTATAACTAAAGGTTTAGTTAATTTTAAATCAGTGAAAGCATTCAAGGAGACACCACAATTAGAACAAGAGAGAGAGACTAAAACTCTGTGTATTTCATTACTTTGCAAGGGATTACAATATATAGAGAGTTACAAGCTGAGTCTAACGTAAACAAAGGCAAGCATGTGGAGTCAATGGACCAAGAGGAGCGTCGGTTTGAATGATTGGCTAGGAGGGCTTGCACGCTTGATGCTAAAGGCATCTTTACCAGATGCTCTTCCTGACAGCTGTGCCAGCCTGTCAGAGACGCGCTTCTCTTCCCCTCAGTCAAGCCAATCCGCAACATATGTAAATGTAAGTTTGGCTAAGTTACATTTAGCCGGGTGACTTCCTTGCTTGATCGGGTAAGAGTGGGTGATCCTATCCGTACAGTACAGACTGTACGGACCCAATGTGTACGGCTTGTACGGATGACCCTAACCCAAATGCTTCCCCTCTCTTCATGCTTCCTCAAGCCTTCATTTCCTCATAAGTAATCCCCTCCTTCTTATTTGTTATGTTCAACAACCAGAGTTGTCCTTGAGGATCTTGATGAGAGCCTCAATATCAGATCGCTTGATGGCTTCATCTTGTGTGTTCCTCAAGCTTGAACAGCTACTGGAAGTCAATGTCTTTCCCTCACCAGCAGCATGGTTAGAGCACATGGTTCCTGGAGTAGATGGTTCACCCACATCACTAGAGAGATTGGCTCTTGCTTCATGGTATGGTGTCCTGAACTTTTGAGGTTTGAGGTGAGGATGAAGTATCCAGCATTTGTCCTTTCCATGGCCTTTCTTCTTGCAGTGGTCGCATACCCATATCTTCTTGTCATCATGCTTGTACGAGCCTTTGTTTGCAATACCCTCAGCCTAGTTTGCAAGAACAAGTTCTCCTTTGCCTCCAAATAGCTCCACAGAGCCTTGTTCCTTTCGAATCTGAGCGCATAACTCTTCAAGAGATGGAAGTTTATCACTCCTTAGGATGTGCTTAATCAGGTCTCCATAGGCTGGATTGAGAGTAAACAGCAAGGTAAATACCTTATATTGTTCTCTTCTTTCATTAAGCACCTCAGGATCAACAGTAGCTGGTCTGAACATCTTCAGCTCTGCCCAGAAGGATCTAAACTTCCCAAAATGCTTAGAAAAATCAGTGTCCTCTTGACTGAGAGTGTTGATGGCCCTCTTGACTTCAAACACTCTACTGATGTTAGACTGGTTACCATAAACCTTTTGTAGTGTGTCCCACAGATCCTTGGAAGTTTCACAGTAGGAGTAAGCTTCTTGGATTGAGGCTTCAAGGCTGGACTGGAGAATGGACAACACCATGAGATCCTCCTGATCTTTCTTCCTGTCGCCAGCTTCAGCAGTCACAACTTCTTTACCATCCTCTCCTAGGATGATCTTCTTTGGCCTCTTGCCTTCTTCAACAATTTCCCAGAGGCCTCTTCCTCCAAGAGCAGTTTTAGCTAGTCTTGCCCACAGTAGGTAGTTAGTTCCCTTGAGAGTAACAGGAATCATAACCATTTTTGAGTTTTCTGTCAAATCCATCAAGAACAACTCAAGAACAGCAAGAACAGCTCAAGAACAGTGGAAAAGGACAAAAATAATTTCGAAAATTATCAGAGTAGCTTAGTAGTTTGCGGAATAAGAAAGAGAGAGTAAGAGAGAATAGGTTTCAGGAGCTTAATGCTCTGATACCATGTGAGAATTAGAGAATTAGAGAGTAACTAAGGAAGAACATGAAGAACACATGAAGAACTAGAGAGAGAGAGAGGGGATTTCGAAATGAGACTAGAGAGAAGTGTTTCTTATTCACTT
>MU107380.1:0-41792 GCA_012274485.2 Sinapis alba
AAATATTTTAGTTATTTTTTTCTTATATACTATTTTGTCATAAAAATATTTTAAAGGTTATTCTAAGATATTTTGCAATTTTAATTTTACTCTTAATATCTTAAGATAAATTTATCATACATCTTATTTTGAACTTTGACCAGAAATATCATAGTATTTTGAGCTTTAATTATTCCGAAAATTTTACCATAAGGCAATATTTTAGCTTTCTTTTTTGTATTTGCTCTTTGACCAATCAATTCTTCATAAATAAATACATTGTTCACCTGACTTTTAAAGAGATCGATCTGATGAAGCACAATAAATTTGGAAAATATTTTTTCCCCAAATAAACCTATAAAATGTCATTCGTGAAGAAACATTAAAATTTTCACTAAAAATCCTCACTAAAACAGAGGAAAACGTTGCTGAACTGAAACTTGTAGTACTTTCTCGTGCATCTTCTCTCTAATGAAGATTTACTTACAAAACCTTCGATAGGTATATGTTACAAACATATGTAGCCATATTTAAAATTTCCTTTATTTCATATATGTGGTTGAAACAAAAAAAAAAAATCCCAATTCCACAGGTATTATGGCAGACTTATTCTTAGTTTCGAGAGAATATCTACCACAAACAATTTCAAAAATTCCATACTAGTGTTTTAACAATTCTGATGTATTCCAGTAAATAACCATTGGCGTAAGATGCTGAGATTGTTGACGTCGAACTTGTCAAATTAATTGTTATAGAAGATTATATAGAAGTCAACAGGTGACATGCACATTTCCTATAGAGAATATACATGTACTGAAGCTTAACAAATTAATTTTAAAGTTAAAACCAAGAACAATCATTTCTATAAACATCAAACCGCAATCTCTACCGGCCAGACATAAGGCTGACAATATCATCGTTCTGTAAGTTCCCGACGTCCCAGTTTCCCGTTGACGAAAACAGAGTAGATAAAGCAACCACAATGTATCTCATACTTGGACGTAGCTGCGCGTTCTCTTGCGTACAAGCTTTCCCTAGTTCCGCCATCTAAACCCCCACATAAACCACATCACTGTCTTGGTTTAGCAATATTGGTTAAGATAAACCGGATTGGACACCATAATAAGAATGACATAAGAGAGCTTGATTTACCTTATATACTGAATCAAACGGGTAGTTATCCCCAAGCCTCGGGTCTATAATCTTCCGTAGAGCTTCTTCTTTGTCAGTCTCCTTGAATACTTCTTCGAACTGTATAACAAAGCAAGAAAGCAAATGCCTAAGTGACAATACATATCTTGAAAGAAGGGAAGCAATAGTAGTACTACACTAACCACACCAACGAGGCCTCTGAATTCACCACTGGCTTGGTTCATCTTGACAACCGCTGCTTTTGCAGAGATCAACTCGTAGAGGACAACACCAAATGCATATACATCTACTTTCGCAGACACTTCTCCATAAACAATCCTGCAGTTACATTATTTGTATACCATCACTACAATGATAATACAAATATTCTCTGATATGTAGAGAGAAATGAGCTTTACTCAGGTGCCATGTAACCAAATGTACCCATCGCACCACGTGTCGCTGAGCTTCCCACTTCTGTCAGTTTTGTTAAACCGAAATCAGCAACCTGTTAAACACGGAAATGAATGACTCAGTGTCATGAACAGAAGCAAACATATAAACAGTTTCCGTCAATAAAAAAAGTGAGAAAGAACCTTTGCTCGGAAGCTCTGGTCTATCAATATATTAGCAGATTTGATGTCCCTGTGAACATAAACTGGAACCGTGTGCTCATGGATGTATTCTAAACCTCTAGCTGAATCTAGAGCAATCTGCACTCTCTTAGTCCACGGTAGCGGTTCACGTCCTAGTTTACATTTAAACTCCTTAGTTTCTTTCTATCATTGTTCACAAGTTTCACCTTATTAGTAGTAGTAGGTGTTGTGTACCTGATCCATGTAAATGTTGTCCAAGGTTGCCATTCTCCACATATTCATAGATCAAGAACAGAGATCCCTCTACACAATAACCAATCAGACGAACCTGCATGAAAGAAAAAACAAGTGTTGTTATCTGATCAAGAAGATGTTTTAATCTGACAGAGAAACACAGTATAGCTTTACCAGGTTGACATGATGTACACGTGTCAAGACTTTTAGTTCCGCCAAGAACTGTTTTGATGCCTCCATGTCCATCTTCTTGATTGCAGCTTTCTACAGATCAAATAGTTTTATAATGTACCAAGTAGACCTACACTAACAAGGATGAAAAAGGAATCTCTGCTTACTTCTCCTCTAAGCTCTGCATAGTAAACAGCACCAAAACCACCTTGCCCTATCTTAAAAGACAGATTGAAATTATCAGTAGCCTTTGCGAGTTCCTCCAACGTAAACTCAACAGACTTGTCCACGCTTATGGCGGCAATGCCAGGAGCAACTCCTGCTGTACCAACCAAATCTCCACTTTGGAGGCTAGCTGCAGATTCATAAAAACTTACTAAACACACTACACCCCAAACATATAAATCTCTTTTGTGTACATGTGATCATCACAAAACTTACCCTGATCAACCTTAGCAGACAATGGGATAGAAGATGAATGCGAATCTTGCTTCTTGTTCCTTCGGTAAGCGTAGTATATGACAAAGGAGATCAACAACAGAGCCACCAACACTCCTATACATATACCAGCAATACCTCCAGCACCAATACCACCTGCTTATACAATTATATAGAAAACATTTTTTTCTCAACCTCTCCCAAGCTTCTTCTTTGCTACCATCAAAAACACAGAAATGGAGAGAAAGAACCAACCTTGTTTACTACAAAACAACATAAGAGAAAGACACAACATCAGTTTACATAAATCAAAGCAGCGAACATATACAATGAAACCAACAAACAAAACCTACTTTGGTTTGAAAGGTGGGAATGTACCGTTGGGATCTGCAACAAGAATGTGTTGATTAAACCGAAACAACAAAGAGATTTAAACCGGTTCAGCAATTGACTGATTTTATTATTGGAGACTTCCACATATGAATCTTTGTCAATATAATCCAGATCAATCTATAAAACCCACTTGAAAAGTGAGAAAGATCTTACCTTTACCCGGAACAAAGACAATCCCACTCCCCGACCGGAAATCAACACCAGGGTTATACCTCTGCAGAGTCTCCGCCGGTACACCGGAAGAACTCGCGATCGCGTCAAGACTATCTTCAGGACGAAGCGGGTAAGTAACGAACAACCCATACTCCTTAGACACACTCTCGTTACCGCAAGAGCAGTTCACCAACACGTTTAACGTCGCGGAAGGTGGAATATTAGTCGCCGGGAAAGAGTTGGTTCTCTGCAAAGAGTCCTCCGTCGTGAGGTTTGCGTAATGTTCAGTCGCCACTTCGGCATAAGTATCTGCGGATTTGACAGCGTATGTGAACACGTGGGCTAAGAAGTCGCCGGGTTGACACTCGCAAGGGAAAGGGACAAGAACACGAGAACCCATCTGGATCGTGTCTTTGTTCGGTATGTTGGGGTTGTACCTTAGGATCGGGTCGAAGTTGACTTGATCGTAAGGCGCCTCGGTAGAGTTGAGATTCTGGTTGATGGTGGAGAGAGTTGTTCCGTTTTCGAGGTAGTATGAGGCTAAAGCTATGTCGCAGCTTCCACTGCATTTAGATTCGACGGTGAAGAACAGAGACGACGGCGAGAAGAGGAGGAGGA
The DNA here is from genome assembly GCA_012274485.2 of Sinapis alba. Taxonomy (NCBI): domain Eukaryota; kingdom Viridiplantae; phylum Streptophyta; class Magnoliopsida; order Brassicales; family Brassicaceae; genus Sinapis; species Sinapis alba. The sequence continues at coordinate 3,714 of MU107380.1, forward strand.
GGAGAAGAGTAGTAATTCGAATCCGTAGCTCCATCTTTGATTTCGTAGAGGTAGTCTCTGTATTTTTCCGTGTGCTATGGGGAAGAAGAAGAGAAGAGAGATGAGATTCAAAGAGGAGGAAGGTTGACTAGTTCGACGTTGACTATTTTCAACTCAGAGAATGAATATAAGGATAAATTAATTTTAATCGGCGCTGTTAATTATTGGAAAAGTTCTTTAATTTTTTAATGAGTGATCAATTAAAGCAACTTTGGTTTGGCTGTTGGAATGTGGAAGTCTTTGGTCAAGAATCAGAGGAAGACAGCCATTTTTGTTGAACGAAGTGATAATGTGAACGGGATCATCGATCCAAATTTTTTATTCTTTATTTTATTTTCGGGTTAGTATTTTAATTGTTTTTTTACTTTAATTTGTAAGAGTTTTATTGGTTTGACTTTGCTTCCTCTTTGGTATATTATACTATCATTTAATAACTATATCATTTGATAATTGTTCTAAAATATTTACACGTATAATTGGATCAATACCTACTAATTTTAATACTCCCTCCGTTTCATATTAGTTGTCGTTCTAGGTTTATGCACACAGATTAAGAAAACATTTAATTTTACATATTTTCAAAATAAAAACACTATTATCAATACACCTAACCATATATCAACCAATAGAAAAATAGAATAGATAAAAATACCAATAAATTTTGCATTGAAAAACGAAAACGACACTTATTTTGAAACAAAAATTCTACTCCAGAACGACATCTAATTTAAAACGGAGGGAGTATTAGTTTTAGGCTTCAAAATCTAGGTATTTTATTATTTATATTAATTTTGGATATTAACACATATTCCGAATATAGTTAAGTATTAATCATCTTAAATATCCAAAAATATAAAAAAACATTATATTATCTCCAATTTCAAAATAAATATACACATAACAACCTGTAATATACCTAAAACATAAAAAATATATCAAAAATAATTAATATTATATAATTTTCAAATCAGATGACCATACCTAGTTAGCTGGAAAAATGTGCAGAAGAGAAAGAAAAATAGATAAAGCATTCTCAATTTGATCCAAAAGATTAAATTAAACAAAATAATTATACATTCGTCTCTCAAGAACCATCCCTACAGTTTCTTACAGTACATATATGTTGTTTTGCCCATTCCCAGAAGAAGAAGATCACAAGCAACCAACAAGTAAACCCATACACCCATACAAAAAAAAGAAGAGTTGTTAAGTATCAATGATGAGAACTGATATACTTCACACTCCTCTCTCTCTCTCTCTCTCTCTCTCTTTCGATATCTTCAGAGTTGCCTCAAGAAAACCGATTCAACAACTCAAACCCGAATCTGTATCGTTACCATTAAAGTATAAGCTGACATAACAGAGCAGAAACCACAGTACCTCTACCCTGAGGTCTCAGAGCTGCTTGCAAGATTCACTGAGGACACAAATCTTGGGACCAGCTCTGCCTCGTTGGTCTTTGAAGCCGCCAAATCTTCTAACCTCTTCCATGTTCTTTCCCGGTTCGCTTTAACCTCTGTTTTGTTCTCTTCTTCCACTTGGAATTTAGCTAAACACTCATCAAAGAGAGCTTGGTCAACGTCGCAGAACACTTTCCTCACGTTTAGAGTCAGAGTCTTAACCGCTTGGTTCCAATGTCCACGCGTGTTCCTCTCCAGAGCTGGGAAGACTATAGGCATGATCACCTTATGGTTCTGTGTGATCAGGTTTCTTATGTGATCGTTGTTCCACAGAAACAATGCTCTTTCAGCAACCTAACAAAACAAAAAACACTAACACTTCCTTACAGGTAACAAGACTTTGATCGAAAATACAGAAAAACCAAAGACCGAACCTGGAAATGTGAACTGTTGAGACAACGAGCTATTTGTCGGAACAAAGGGACCATACAACGTTGAAACTCAGCAGCTTGAGTAGCTTCCAAGACTTCTTCTAACTCACCAAGAAACATTATTTCCTTTGAGCTGTTAGTCACAGGCCAATACTTTAGAAGGCCTCTGATAATGCAATCCGCTAGCTTGAAGTCTTTCTCCACAAACTGAACTATGCAATAAGAGAGCTGCTGGTGATAGACCGATGCACATTTAGGCTTGTGGAGAGGAATCAAAGCACGAACAAGGAAGAGCTTGTGCTCTTCTTTTAAAGGCAAAGCAAACCCATTGATTATACTTCCAAGAATCTCTAGCAACTCTGCAATGCCATTATGCTTCTCAGTCTCGGAGATGAACCTGTAGAAGATGTTGTTTATAGCCTTTCTGATGTAAGGTCGATGCACCATGAACTTCCCGTAAACACGATGCAGAATGGTTTTGAGATATTCCCTCTCTCTTTGATCTTCAGAATCAAACAAGTCTAAGAGCTTCAAGACGAAGGAGTGGTCTATATATCTCTTCGCAAGCTTTGCGTCAGTCATGGGAGAAGCCACGAACCTGAGAAGAATCTCATAGACAACTTGAATGTGAGGCCAAGCTGGCTCCAAGGAAGGCTCCTCATCTTCCATATCATGCATCTCCAAGATCTTAGTCTCGTGATTCGCGGAAGGAAAGGTTCTAAACAGATTCACAGCTACCATCTTCGTCAGCTCTTGGATTGCAGCTTCGTTAAACTTCACACCAACTGATGCAACATAGTCAACGAGCTCGAGGAGTGTCTGCCTCTTAATCTCTTTCTCTTTAAGATTCATGGAGTGGTCGGTAAAGTCGAAGACAACACAGCACATAGTCAACTTCTTTATAAAGAGATTAGGTTTCTCAGAGATGGGAACATCTCTAAAGCTAGACAAAGCCTCGTATACACCAGAAGGTGGAAAGGGTCCAGCTTGAACGTTCCTGTTAGAGCTCAATGAGGTAGGAGCAAGAGTCCCATTTGCTGCTACACGTGAACCAGAAGCTGATGGATTTGGGGCGTAATAGGAGTTAACAGCTCCTTCACCATTGGAGTCATTGTTCAATGACTTGGAAGGCTTTCTTGGCAACTTCCCAAATATCTGTTTAATCATAGCTCTGAGTAGGTCACAAAGTCTCTAACTTTATTGTCTAAACATAACCAGATTCGGTTTCTGAATGAAACCCTAGTTTCAGTTCATTGAAAGAGCTTGAAACCTGAACCCAAATCACACGCGAACACGACGGATACAAACATATCAGAATACAACCAAGCAAGCTAATCGAGAGATAAGAGACGGATTAAAAGGAGAAAAAGCTTACATTTTTGCAGATGGGTTAGAGAGAGATCTATGCAAACCCTATAAAGATATAAGCTTTTTGCAGATCCGGTGATAACCCCTATCTCGCCCAAATTGAATCGAGCGAGAGAGATAGAGAGAGATAGAGAGAGATAGAGAGAGAGAGAGCAGAAGAAGGGAAACGAAATCCAGACAGACAAAAAAAAAAAAGGAAAAAATAACAATTTTAAGACAGGTTTTAAGGTTGTAATGAACAAAAATAGAAGACTAATCGTCCCTCTCCTTATCCCTCTCGAGGGATTGTTACTGTAAATCCATTTACACTTATCAGAAGGGATCCAATAACAACCTGAAGATCCAGATATTTTTCAATTTTAATTGTTTTAAATATATATCACACAAAAAAGGAAAACAGAGAGAGAATATAAAAAAAAAAAATCAACTAACATGGGCACGCACGGTTTTGACAGGGTGGCAGGTGAGTAAAAAAAAAAAAGCTCACCAATGTAACTCCAGAGTAAAAGGGGAAATAATTTGGTCAAATTCGATTCGAGTTTTCTTGTATAAATTTGATGACTGAAACTTATTATATACACACTCATCATAAGTATATACTACCATATTCTATAAGTCTCTATGACTTTTACCTTTTCAAAAGCTGTTTTTTCTCTAATGAATCAATCATTGACCGACGATCCCAGTCAAAGTTGAGGGTCAAACACTTCAAGATTTAGCCTAATGGATTTATTATGAATATGTTAGTATTTTCTGGACGAGAACAGAGTTGGAGATGCAAGCCTTCTTGATGGTTTAGTCAAAGTCAAGCAATGGTTTAGGAGGACATCCCATAATGAGGAATTGGTAAATCCCATTTGCTCTACACGGCGTCTATGATGGTAGTGGTGTAATGGTTAGCACTTAGCAAGTCTCATGAAGCCGGTGGATCAGTGGATACTGATCTGGATTCGTTCAACACCCTGAAAAGGAGTAATAGTATTAGTCTTGGTGGTGACTCGTGTTGTTAAAGATACAAGCACAAGAGTTTAACCAATGGTTTGTAAATCTCTTCGGATATGCTTAAAGCTAACTTTAAAAGTCTAGGCTCCAATATTTGATTCAGACCACGAAACTTGTGAACAAGAATAGAAAAACCAGAAATTATTTGATGAACAATGACATAATTTTAATCCAATGGGACAATTTCAAACTTCGGAATAGTTGTTGGTTGTTTTTAGAATAGTTTTTCCCGCTTTGTTGTGTGTTTTAAAGAGTTTGGCTCAATAAGCAAAGACAACCATACAACAAAGAACGTACAATCCAAAAAGAAAAGAAGTTTTTATTGAATGTGGAATTAGTACTTAGCAGTAACCTCAATAGAGGTTGCAGCTTCCAAGTTATCCATTGCGGCATTTTATTGAATTCTCGAAAGAGGTCAAAGAAAAGCTAACACTAAAGTAGTAACCAATGTTTTCAAGTTTTACAAAAAAATACAATCCAAACTATATGTAGAAATGCTTGTATTTCATACACACAATATATTTTTAAAAAATACAAAAAAAAAAAACGAAATATCCAAAGCAACAACAAACAAGTATTCAAGAAAATGAAAGAAAGCTTTAAGAAAGACAAATCTCTGCTTTTATGGAATGTCTTTAAGCTCTAACTCAGATTTGTCTTTCTCGTTATCCTTCTCCTTTTCCACTGAATCATCAACCCCAACACTAATCATATCAGCTTTATACTGATGCTTCATCGCAAACACTATAAAAACCAAGAAATTAAAAGCTCCCAAGATAACAAGTAACCAGTAGAAGTAGTTCAACCTCGCTTTGTTAAGGTTGCTTCTAAGCCAGCTCTTATGCGTAACCTTATCAACAAGCGAAACAAGCAAGCTGCTCACAAAGAACCCCATAGAAATCGTGCTTAAAAACAACCCGGTGCTCATCGATTTCATCCTCTCTGGTGCTTCTCTTATAAAGAACTCAAGCTGTCCAACGTAAGCAAACGCTTCACCCGCACCAACCAAGAAATACTGTGGAATCAACCAAAACGCGCTTATCTTATAACCGTTGGTAACTTCTGCCTCGCGTCTAGCGTTCTCTATAACCGCTGCTACTGCCATTGCACCCATTGACAACACAAGTCCTACTCCGATTCTCTGAAGGCTGGTGATCCCTTGAGGTTTCTTTGTGACCATTCTTGCTAAAGGTACAAAGACTCTCTCGTTAAGGGAAGTGAAGAGGAGAATGGTGAGGATGAGAAAAGCAGAGTAGGAGCCTGCAGGAACCGTGAAAGACCCGAGTTTACGTTCCATAAACGTGGCTTGTTCCACAGTGAAAGTCGTCATTTGAGAGTAAATCGTCCAGAAGAGAATGTTTGTTGCCCAAATGGGAATCAGTTTCACAACAAGTTTCACTTCTTCGACCTGTGTAACGGTCGATACCATCCACGGATCTTTCTCTTTAAACTCCTTGGTACTAGGAGAGCTCTCTTCTATTACAACCGCGGCTTTGTCTAAACACTTTAATCTCTCTGTGTGAGGAACCGTTGTGTTGTCATATCCGTTTAAAAGACTCTGATGCGAAGGGTAGCTTTCGTTTCTTTTCTTCCACGCCAAGAAACAAACCCTCCATATAACAGTAAAAGGGCTTCCCTTAGGTTTCTTGAAACGGTACAGTTTCGTTCCGCAGAGCAAAACCACGGCGGCAACCACCATGGTCGCGGCGGAGATGCCGTAACCCCAGCCTCTCCCGACGTTGTCCTGGACGTAAACCAGAACAATCACGGCGAAGAGAGACCCGAGGCTGATGGAGAAATAGAATCTGTTGAAGAAGAAAATCATCTGCTTCTCTTCTTTAGGATCACTCGTGTCAAACTGGTCAGACCCGAAACCGGATACGTTGGATTTGATTCCTCCTCCTCCTAGAGCTATGGTGTAGAGAGCGACGTAGAGAAGAGCTAACTGATGACCGTTTGCTTCTACGCACTGATGGTGAAGTCTCCTGAAATCATCACATGGTGGTGGTCTCATGCTTTGGATGGTTGTAGCTACTGTCAATAGCAACACTCCCTGTTTTTTTCCACAGAAATAAAGAATCAGAAGAAGAAACTTCTCGAGCCATTCGAGGCTATAACGACTTGGTTTGGGGTTTTACCAGAGCTGTGACAGAGGCAGAGATTGCGACCATCTTGTAGCGACCGAGTTTAGCATCAGCCAAGAAACCACCAAGAAGTCCTAAGAGGTTGAGAGTTCCCATGAAGTTTGTTACTATGGTTGCAGATTTTGCTGATGAGATGTGTAAATCTCCGACAAGGTATGTCACTAGGTTCATTGATATGCCCATCACGCATATTCTCTCCGAGAGTTCACTTCCTTTACATTTAGTAAAAAGAAACAAAACAGAGAAGCTTAGAAACAGAGGAAATGTTTTAGTTACAAGAACAAAACAGAGGAGCTTAGAAACAGAGTAAATTTTAGTCGGTTTGTGATATGGAGACTTGACATTGTGTACCTAAGATTAAACCGGCGCCTAACCATCCACCGGTTTTGGACTTATCAGGAGGATTTCCTCTGTAGTCAAAGGCTTCTTCCGAGCCATCTTTTGATCCGTGCGATGACACATGAACCTTTAGTGACAAGCAAAACCATTAAGACAGAGAAAGAAGAGCCAAGAAAAAAAAACAGAGAGACAGAGAACTCGAACTCACCATTGCTTATTGAGTACTTAAGAGATTGTGAGAGAGAAAGAAGAGTAGAAGAGTTGTTTATAAGGAGAGATGTTGAAGATGGTGGAGGTTATAGTGATAAGGGTTTTGACACTTTTGTGTGTCCTTTGATTCTATCTAAGTCCAACAAAACAAAAGAAGAAATGAGAGGAGATTCGATTCAATGGACATGTGAAGAGAGATATGAGGTTGATTGGGTCTTTTTCAAAATGTGGTTTTGCTTTATGTGTGGTTCTTCATGGATGATCAGATCTAAACAAACACATACGCAAGAGACAACAGTGTGATTTCACTATCTTATGACACTGACATTTGTTTATTTCATGTGGTTGCAAGGTTTTCAGCTTCTTTGTAATTCCCCATGTCGACCCCTCAATTACTCTGTTTTGTCCTTTTGTACCCTTTTCTTGTGGTGGCAACTGTCCTCTTCTCCTTGAACAGATCTCTTAATCATAAAACCAAACATTCAAACAAATACCTACCATTCACATTGCTTTTCGTTATAAAGATTTTACACTTGGTAACATATCCATCTGTTGTTTGTACATGTACCAAATGGTTGTGATATATCTTGGGGATGTACTATGCCCCTCGATTATCATTTAAATTAACTCAGCCCAATAATAAGAACAGATGCGTTGGAGAAAGCTAAGTCAGCAAAAAAATGAAAGACCTAGCCGACTTCCTCTTATACATAGAGAGAAAGTCGTTAAAAAAGATAGACAAACACATGAAGTTGACACAAGAATTAGTGTTTACATCTTTATTTTGGTCTTGACGAATTCATCATCTCTTAGCCAAATTCATCATTATTTTTCTAATAAATGTATTTTAAATAACTTACCATAGAATTCGTGTTTTCATCTCGCACACACTGAATTCAGACTTGACAATATATTGATCGATGCCCTTATCTTATTTTTGCTGAATGCACACGAGGTGTGAATACTAGTATGCATGTTCTCTTGTATTTGGACCATTGTGAATTGTTAAGCATCTTAGTTAGTACTATCATTTCAATAACACATGGTTCAAAAACTTGCACATGTTCAATGATTTTTTTTTTTTTACATGTTCAATGATTTAGTGGGTATTTTTCTTTGAATTGACTACAGATGTTGTCGTGGACCAAAATCTCGTGAGCCAATTTGTACTAAACTAAAAGATAAACTATAAAGTTAAATCGGCTAGAACCAAACGACCAATCGTAACCCAAAAAGCCAATATTGTTCTATGTTTGCAGTTCGATCTGCGCAACAAATAAAAAGTGAGAAACAAAACATTGTTAAATCATGTTCGGACTCAATAAATCTTGTCGAGCTAGGGCTTTATGATCAACTGACCACATTATCCTTAACCAGCACTCTTTTGTTTTATATAACATGTTTAGTACTCGGCACCCGATGGACTTGATTTTCTGCTTCTCATGTTTGTAAGAACAAGATCTACAATGAGAAACATACACAATATTTCAGGTGACGCATCTACAAGCAAAGCGAGAGGTATGAAGTACAAAACATTTGAACCCTTTTTACAAAAATATTATATTCGAAAGTGACTAAATAAAGGTGAACTGATAGGTTAAAAAGTCACCGAAATGGAGGAAGATATTTTACTTAGGGAGACAGCAATTATTAAAAAGCTGCACAAGTTGATGGGTTAATTCCTCTAACTTGAAATGATGTTAGCAACATTACTCAAAATAAACTTTTTAAGTAAAAATTAAATATAAATTTGCTCCAATGGTTAAGGTAAACTAAAGGTTTAAGATACAATACTACTACAAGTTGCATTCTCTCTTTGTGGACGTCATGATGATTTTTTCACCATACACTAGGAATCTCTCTTCATAAACTTTAGCACTGGCCCTACTAAATTAGTAACGTATCAACATCAATACAACAATAATATAAGTTTTAATATATAACAAAATGAGACAACTTTCTCGATAATTGTCGAGCTGAATTATCTTCTAGAAACCAAAGGATGCTGGATTTGATAGGCTATATATTCAAATAATTTAGATACATTTTTGAGTAACTTTTTTCTCGCAGAGGTCAGTTAACAAGAGTTTGATATCTCTAAAATATATAAGTACTAAGAAAAAGAAAAAAAAAAGTACTATACTTAGTTATTTACACTCGATAGAGTGTATTGCTTGTTCCATGTTCTTGTAATAGATTCCGGAACTCAAACAACGTGTACTCTTCTATAGTTATTTTGGTATTCGAATTTAGGTTTATTGGGTTAGTTAAGTTCTTGAGATGATTAGGGTTTTATCTTTCCAAACGTTTCTACACTTTCTCCAACCTTTTCGAAAAGGGTTAGTGGTTCTAATCAAGATTCATTATTTTGTGTTTTAAAACATGCAATTATTAAGGTTATGTGGGTCAATCCCACTACCTATAGCCAAACCATAGGCAGTTCAACACGTACGTAGTCATATAATAGAATCAGATATGTTTACTAACTCTGTAGGATATTCTGAAGACTTGATATTTTCTTTGCGACAACGTTATATTATAATATGTTTATTGTCTATTTATTATCTATTTCATTTCAGTTATACGATAAATTACAATCCAATGTAGAATATATGAGTTAATCAAATCATTATCAAGTGGTCTAAGTTAGAACTTTGTAAATTATAGCATGAGAAAAATGTAGAGTGCGAACAAAAAACTTTTATTATTCGAAACAAAGCAAATATAGGTCAACGAGTTTGATCTTTATAGTGAGATTTTGTTAAAAAGATAGGACTTAAAATTATCACATTAACTTTTTTAGAAAAAAAACATCACATATATAGAGAAAACACGTTAGGAATATCACATTGTTTATAAATTAGATTCATTCTATGAGTGAATTCAAAACATATTGTAGTACTTTCTTTAATTTTTATATAATAATAAAATGTGCTATTGTAGTCTACATATATAACTGTAAGTTTCTTTTTATATTTGATCTTTAAGGAAATGTGTATTGGTTTACTAAACTTGTTTTTATTAAAGAAACGATATTGTAGTCTACATAGAACTATAAGTCTGAATTAGTTTATATTAAGAGAAAAATAAGATGATAGGGAGAAGAGGAAGCAAATAACTAAACATCCAAAGAGAAACAGATTTAGTAAATTTGCAATTAATACATAATACACACAATATTATATCCAAAAAACATATATGGTTATTTTCTTAATGTTAATTGTGTTATTTACTCAATCTAGAATGAGTTTGTCTCTTTTGTTATTTTAGCTAGTTACTAAATACTAGAATTCGAAAACAAATAATTTGTAGATAACATCAAAAAGGCTGTGATAAGTTGATGATCATATCCATAACAAACAGTTTACATGCTTGGTTTTTACTGTATCAATGCGAGAAAGTCATTTATAAAAAGGTAATATGACACATAAATTAGGTAATATGACATTCTAGAAAAAGTTAGGTGTTTTTTACTGTATAAAATAGAAACTGAGAGATTTCAATTCATCATCAACTTGAGATATAGGGATGTGTTACAAGAACAAAACAAAAGGACGATTGTTTTGGGAATCTATGCCATTGCCAACTTTGGATGTGTAAAAAAAAAACTTTGGATGTGTCACATGTCATTCCAAAATTAATAGAATAAAGCCACAATAATGCGACGATAAGAAAATATGCCGTATATGATATTTTGATACCACATTTGTCCCACCCTTATTTCTCTATGCATGGTGCTTTATCAGTATCTGGTTTCTTACAAACAACACTTTTGACTCCATATTCAGGGTGGTATTTATGTGGTCAGGGTCCGAGTTTATGTGGTCATGGTTTTCGTGAATAGTAAAAATGAAAAAGTTAGAGTTTATGTGGTTAATGTCAGAGTTCATGTAGTCATGGATTTTGTGGAAAGTAGAAAAGTGAAAGTTAATATTAAATAATAATTATGTTGAATTATTGTTAAAATAAAATATTTGAGTAACATTAGTAAACATAAAAAATAAAAAATGTTATTAACGATTAATGATAAATTGAAGATAAAGTATATTTGGAATATATTTTTTTCAAAGAGAAAATAAAATAAATTATTGGAGTATTTGTTGATTCGTTTTTTTCTTTATTTTGAAACAATTAATTTTCAAAAATGAAAATGAAGATAACTATTGAAGATGTCTTTATAAGATCTATCTTCTAAATATAAGGATATATGGTTCTCAATAAAAACAGAAAATTTCATAATATTTGAATAATGGTAACACATAAATATTTCCAATCAATCAACGGATTCACTGATAGAAAAACCACGCGCCACCACGCGCCCCTCTTTTCCGGCGAAACCTAAAAACTCCCCCGATCTCCATTTTCGACGGCTCAGCCGTCTCCTTCTTCACCTTCCGGTGACTCATCGTGACTCTGCTGACTGGATACTCTCTTGTCCTCTCCCCTCCCATCTCCATTGAACCCTTTCGTCATGTTTGAGCCTGCTCAATCTGAACCTGAACATGAGGATGTCAGTGAAGGCGATAACGACGAGGTCGAAATCACGGAGGCGCAATCTCTGCATACCAACAAGGCTGTAGCTACATCTCCGATCTCCTCGTCTTTCCCGATAACCTCGTCTCGTGCGATGAACGGTGAGGATGAAGAAACACCTTCGACGGTTATTCATGTGTCACCTCCTCCATCTCCAGTGCTCGTATCACCTGCGGAGACTGGCAAGGACCTTGCGTCAACTCCAAAGACTCCTCCTCCTCCTCTCGCTAACGATGGGTCTAAGGCGGATGAGAGAATGACATCTCCGGCACCTCCAGTGCTAGTAAATTCTCTTGGGCAACACGGTAGGCTACAAGGAGCCTGGGCCAAACCGTTGATCATGACCGAAGATCTCGCCACTCACCTTGACAATGGTATTGGTACAGAATCAGATTGGCCTGCTCTTTCAACAAAGAATGGAGGTCAAAAAAAGAATCAAAATGTGAACATACAATCAAAGTCATCGAGAGATGCAAATCGAAACGCTACTCCTCAGACACATCGAAGTAGGATTCCCACTGATAAAGCTCGGTTTCCTTGGGCTGCTAGAATGAACCCACAATCAAGGAATCTCCACCGAATTCCAATACCAGAATACATGGACGACGGCACTCCTAAGGTAATCATTCCTGATCATATACTTCTTCATGGTCTGCAAAATCAAAAAGAATATGTGATAGGACAGTTTGATCGCTGCTTGGTGCCTTCTGGGGGTTTGGTTTACGCTGTCCTAAATAGGCTGTGGGGTAGGAAGTGTAAAATCTCTGTTAGGAAGCTTGGTGAATTCTCATATATTTTCCATATTCCGGATGAGGCAACTAGGAAATGGATTCTCCAAAGGAGTTTATGGCATGTAGATGATTGCATCATGTTTGTAGCTCCGTGGACAGCTTCTGAAACTTTAACCATACCGGAAATTATTTCAATTCCACTATGGGTCAAGCTTAAAAACATCCCCACTACATTATACTCCATTTTCGGGATCGAATGGATTGCTTCAGGATTGGGAGAACCAATGTTATCTTACAAACCATGGTTAGACCCAACAATGTTAGGAGAAGCAAAGGTAATGGTGGAAGTTGAGCTCGATAAACCATTCCCACAAAAAGTTGCTGCTTGGGACAAGCAGGGAAACTACTCTTTGGTTGATGTGGAATACCCATGGCTTCCCACTCCTTGTGAGAAATGTGGTCAGATTGGTCACAAGCAAAAGAGGTGTTTATCTATTTCTGGCCAAAAGAAAACTACAGCACATATTGGAAATAATGACCCAGCTGCTGCTGAGACTGCACCATCTGTTGACCTTGCTGCAACGAGAAAGGAAACTACGGGTTCATCTGACCTGGCTCATGACAACCTACTTGATCAGGTTACTTCCCCTGATGACCAACTTAAAAACAGGAATGAGCAATTTATGATTGACAATGTGAGTCATGCTGCTGCGGATGATTTAGCATCCTTGGCTGCAATTTCAGAACTTGAGAACATATACGCCCCTCCAATAATTGTATGTATGAATGAACCAACTGAGTCTCCGCTTTTGGAAACTGCCCCCCTATCAAACAATGATGTCTTAAAGGTGGTACCAAAGGGTACTAGCAGTGTTGAGGTGTTTGGTTTGGGGTCCAATAAATTTGCCTCTTTGGTTACTTCTGATGGAGAAGAAGAACAGTTGGATCCAGATGACTCAGTTGATCTCTTGACACCATTCGGAAAACGCCTACTGCGGGAAACACCCGTTAAACCTTCAGCAAAGGCAATGGAGATTCAATTGCAAACAACATCTCGGGGACGTGGAAGTAGAGGGCGTGGAAACAGGGGAAGAAATAGGTAGAATTGATACGCCTCTGATATCGTCAATTCGAGTGGTTGGGCTGTTTATTTATGGTTCTTTTGAATCATCTTATTTCAATTTCTATTGCAAGCTGTATGACTTCGGTCATAGAATATGTAATCGTTTTTTTAAATAAAAATTATGTTAAAAAAAAAAAAAAATAAAAAAAAAAAATAAATATTTCCAATCACCGAAGCATCATTAAATTACTTAATATATCCATTAAAAGAATCAAATTCTTGAGAGAACTAAAGATAATTTACACTTCACTTTAGTGACTAGATTTTACTTATTTAACGTATGTAAATGATACAAGTAAATTAGGTTTATTCTCTTTTACGTATTTAATAGATCGAAGTAATCAATACAAGTAAGATTCATATTCTCTCTGACGTATTCATATCTTCTCAACCTTGAAAAAATGACATATTTTTATTCTTTATAGTTTTTAGCTGCACTTGACCGTCTAAAGTTTTGTCTAAATCTTTGATAAACGTTGATATGCATTGCATCGATTACCAAATGCAAACTGTACCTGTAAATATAAGTTAATTCTCACCTACTATATCATTTTCTTAATTTCTTGTTATGCTCCAGATAAATAAATAAAATGAAGCTTATTTGAAAATCCGTTTCCCTGGTTATTTCATGATGAAAATTTGTTCACGCAATCTGTAAGCGTTTCCCGACCACAGCTCGTTGTTGTTGTGCTTATCTTAGCATGTGTTTGTGGGCAACGTGAAACTCCTGGTCCAATCATGCATGCACTATAATGTAGATGTGTTCGAAATGAGATAAATTTACAATATGATACTGACACGTATACCTTTTTTGCGGAATTTTCGATCATGTATATCTCAATTTGGTGGACCAAAAAGCATTCTAGATGCATCCAAACGTTTTATACAAAATATATTCGATGTCGATCAGTCGATGCTGTATACTTAATATGCTTAAAATCTTGATTATATCAATATCTTAATGAGGTTTAGCCGTTTAGGTTTAATAACTCTAATTTCAGAAATTTCGTCAAATGTTATTATATCAAACTACAAATAGAAGAAAAAAAATCAAAATCGGTATAAGGGAACGTAAAATGGTAAGTAAATGCAAAAATGGATATTGTATTAACCAAGCAGTGGTACCTGGAGGTAAGAGAAAAAATCGAGGGACAATACGTAAGTCGATAGTCATCAGTTCAATTCAAGTTTTAGATCTAAAGTCATGATTATTGCAGAATTCTTAAGATGAGATTTTTATCATAATATAAGAATCGTTTTTTAACTTTAATTAAGAAAAAGTTAAGAGTCGGTTTTTAAATAAAAATTTCATCTTAAGAACCTCGCAATAATCACCATTGCTTGTCCAAGTGAAATGTGCCGTAGTTTAAGCTCCATTTGAAAAACTCTTAGAGATTGTTTAGGACCTCGGCCCATCGTCCATAGTTTCCAGAATGGCTGTTGAAACAAAAATCAATTGATAAAAAAGTTTTTATGTTTTTGGTATATTCCGTAGCCAAGGGCTTATATTACTCAGGGGCTCATTACCTACTGATAATTTTTATATGCAAGACTGCAAACAACATTGGGCCTTACAGTTTTCTCGCTTAATTTTATCTGATTCTTTTTTCAAAGGTTAAATGGATACGAGCCTCCGATTTTTTTTTTTTTTTTGTATATTTGTATCATTTTACTTTTAAAGGATTTTGATTTCTGGGAAAATAAATAATTTGTTTTCTGAGAAAAAACAAGATTTGTCTAGCTTCATCATCAAGATTAATAATTTTAAAATTCGATTCACTCGTATTTTTCTAAATTTTTATAGGCCACTCGTCGTAACAACTAATCGTGGAGCATCTGTATTCTCACAAACATATAAACTGTTGCCTAATCCTAAACCCTCATGCAGTAATCCTTGAGGAAAGGTGATAAAGCTCTTATGATCTTATCTAGGTAGCTGATATCACTCGATCATGAATTCTTCTAAATCGATTCTGAGTCGACTGATAAAACACTTAAAAGACTAGCTCCTTGTACATCAAAAGATTCTGATGTACTGATAACATATATAAAATGGCACAATTCATCAATTTATATAAGATGACGTACACAGAATGACATGTACTCTAACAGAAACAGAAAGTACCAAACATCATGGTGGAAAAAACAAGAAAAAAAAAGAAGTGAAAAAACCAATGTATATCAGAGACAACATTGGTTAAAAAGGAGCAATCATAACACTTTTTTGTTTCAAGAGCCTTGATGTTAACAATGAATACAACCATTATAAAGATGTATATAATTTGGCCTAGACATCACTATATTTTAGCATGTGTATTAGTGAATCAGACTTCAATTTGAAAAGCTCGTTTTCTTTTAAAATTAGAATATGCATAAAATAGTATTATATGCATAAAAAAAATCTTTTCACATATTAAATATATATCTAAACATTACCTACAAATAGTTTGAAACATATTTCCGTTCAAAACGGCTCAATTAGCCAAATGGAAAAAAAAATCTCAATAACACAAGTTCATAAACATTTGGATATTTTGCTTATATATTCGTTAGTGATTAATAGAACAGTACTCTTCCATGTATCTCATATTAACTCTCCGAGCAAGAAGAATCTTTCACTACAGTATTTCAAGGGTTCGGTTCCAAGTTGGAACTTCTCAATTATAATTTTGGTTCTGAGATCATAAATTGGACGGACCCATTATGTTGGTTGAGATTTAATTGTTTCAGCTAAAAATTTCCATCAAGTCAAGGCTCTCCACAATTCCATTCATTGTTGTTGTTGATTTATGGAAGCATTATGTTTATATGTACGTGGTAGTTGTGGAAACAAGACTTGAAAATTGAAATATTTATGTACTGTACGTTGTAATTGTACAAACGAGGTTTAAATATTTATGTACGTAGTAGTTCTAGAATCACTATGTTGGTCCCTTTCTCACAGACGCTAATATTATGTTGATGACGTCGAATTTTTTTTAGTGTATACTATATTATGAATTTTTTAACCTTACAGATTAACTATGCTGATATAACCAAACAGTTACAACATTTAATTTCTTAGAACATTTCGTATGAAAATTTGCTTTTTAAGATTTGGTTCGCGAGGATATCAGTATTTCTGCTCCTTTTAAGCAGTTGCCTTTAAAAAGGCTCCTTGGACATTCACCGATTTGATACTGTAAAGCTATGGAGATTCAGCGATTTGGTTTGTTTGCTAATTATTTACAGCAACGGTAAAAACAATACAGTTTTGATGGCTATCAAGGATTAAACTAGAGCCTAAGAGCATCATTAACGCACAAACCCTCTTTGGGTTCTTATTTTGTTTTTTTTTGTTTTTTTGTTTTTTTGTTTTTTTGTTTTTTGTTTTTTTTTATTAAAAAGAAAATTAAAAGAAATCAATTGCAGACCGCCAGATGTCAGTGAGGCTTGCGTACAGTGCAACAAACCCACATAAAACGTCTTTTATTTAGACGATTTTGGAGCCCGTTTTTTGGTGATCTGTGGATCCTCCCTTAAGAAACCGCAATATTGATGATGCTCTAAAGGCCAACTTACCGCCAATAAATGATATATTTTTAGACCTAACATAGAAATCAACTGAGTGGGTTTTGTATAACGGAATCATCCTATAACAAAATCTAGACAAATTATAAGAGAGAAAATCCGAGTATGTTTGATTTTTAAGAGGATTTATTTTGTTTGACTAGAATGATAAACCAAATCTTCAACAACAGGATATCACTCGCCCGCTATCAATTGGTGACATTAAAAAATGAAGGCGAGATATGTTCTTGCATGTTGACCATAAAACCATTAAGAAACAATTTAGAGAAATTCCCTTAGATAGCCTATTTTAGTTTGTTTGTCACAAAATAGTTTTTAAGGAAGAAAATGACCAAAATGTTTTTTTTAGAAGCTAAAAAATGCATTTATATGCATTTATACCTCTAGGGTTAACTAATTTGGACTTTAGGGTTTAGAGTTAAAGGGTGGGTTTAGGGTTAGAGTTTCAAATTTCAAAAAAAAAATAAAAAAAAATCAAAATTTCAAAAAAAAAAAAGTCTATTTTGGTCATTTTATTTTTTGAAGACTATTTTTGAGACAAAAACTTAAAAATGGCTATTTAAGAGAATTGCCCAACAATTTATTCTGAATCATTTTTCAACAAAGTTAAAACTTTATTTAACTTGAAAGATGACTGTATGAATACAAACTTGATGTTGGTCACCTAGAAGGCTAGAAGGAAAAATACAATATATAAATAGTACATTCCATTTAGAAGACTTTTTAAGCTAAAACATGTGCAACATTATTATAAATACATTAAGCACATGCATATAGAAATATAGTCAGTCAGAAAATCCTTTCATATCATGAACTAAATCTTGAGAATCACCTTTAAAAATTATATGCTTATATATCCTAAACAACAAACATTTAATTTACATTTGCATTGCACAAATTATTAATGCTTTCCTTCCGCCTCTATGTTCGATGAAGCATGTTCCAAAACTGCGGCATCCCAATTTTTATGCATTCCCCATATGATCTCTAATAATCCACCCAGCTGTTATTTTATTCGTTTGAAGGTTGAAGGCAGCATCGTAGTCGATTCAGAATCATATCCACAAATTTCTTATTCTTTCTTTTGCTAGACCAACAATTCCATTCGTTTAATATTTCTTATCATTTAATATAGGTAATTTTCCTAAATAACTATTTTTCAAATTTTAATCACAAAAGTAGACATAAAAAAATTGACCAAATAAATTTTATTAAAGATCTAAAAGACTTTTTTACCATTTACTTTATAAATATATAAATTATAATTAAAAAATTATTTTTTATAATTTCAAATTATATGTTTTCAAATTCAAAATTTTTATAATTTTTTCAAAAAATTTATTTCTCTAAAAGAAATTATTATTACTTTCAAATTTTCTTTTTCAAATTTGAAAATATTTTTCAAAACATTTTAAATTTGTTAAACAATTTAAACTCCACTACAAAACCTCAATAATTAACTATAAACTTTAAATCTATATTAGTTAACACTAAGTATAATTGTATATTTACCTTTTAATAAAATCTATTTTGATCATTTTTCTTATTAAATATTATTTTTGTAAAATTAAACTAAAAATGCTATGAAATTTCTCTTTTTATATCCAGTTAGACATAAAAGAGTGCTTTTGAACTATTTCCAAAAGTGTTAAAATCTTAGAAGACATTTATTGGTATGAATAAGTTGGTAGCTCAACAGTTAGATGATAATAACAACAGAAATAATATAATAATAATATTAAAATATTTAATATTTTTTAGAAAATGAGAATTGATATGATTAACTATTTAAATTTTGAAAAACAGTTAATATAATTTATTATTATTTTATAATACTAATGCTATATCCATTTATATAATTTAAAAGAAGTTAGATTAATTATTTCCACAATAATTAAATTTGATTATATATCTTATGATTTTCCCTAATTAAAGGGAAATTCAGAGATTTTTTTTTAACACATAAAGCATTAGTATTGGTAATAATATTCATGAGTTTTTCATAAATAAAAATAGAAGCAAAAAAGAAAAGGAAAAGGTAGTCAAGGAATTTGATAAATATATTTTACAGATTTTGATAGCTCATTGAACACTTTTCCCTTTCTCAATGCTTTTTAAATATGAAACTATATTATTAAAAACTTAGTAGATTTTATAATTGATAATGATGGTCTTAGTTGAATGGCTAAATAAGAAAATGATATCTAATGAAAAATAATTGACGTGGGCTTACCACAGGCACTAGAATTCTATCTCAACAAAAAAAAAACTCAAAGCGAGAATCACGAGTGTCCACTGTCCATATAAAGTGAAAAAGACCTTCACTAAACTCACACAGACCACACACATCCTTAAGCAAAGCAAAACCTCATGGACTCGTCCCAGAACGATGGCGCATACCAACCACTTCTCCAGCCTCAGCCTTCTCCGGCGACGGAGTCGAGCAACGGCGAGTTAGAGAGAGTGTTATCCGACGTTGAAACTCCCGTGTTTGCCCGTCTGCGTAAAGCCACAATGATTGAATCCAAACTTCTCTTCAAGCTTGCTGCGCCTGCTGTCACTGTCTACATGATCAACTACCTCATGTCCATGTCTACTCAAATCTTCTCTGGCCATCTCGGTAACTTAGAACTCGCCGCCGCTTCTCTCGGAAACACCGGAATACAAGTATTCGCATACGGTCTCTTGGTAATAAAATCATCTATTATTTTTTTTTCTACTAATGGTTATGGATTTTATTAGTTAAAGTTAAGAGACGTTTCTTATATTACGCTAAGAACCCCGTCATAAGAATCATGGTCTAAGTTATACCAGAGTTATTACAAACTGTTTTACAACAGATTTTGGACTGTTTTGTAATAACTTTGAAACGTGAAAAATATGTAGCTAGGAATGGGGAGTGCGGTGGAAACGCTATGTGGACAAGCGTTTGGAGGGAGGAAGTACGATATGCTTGGCGTTTATCTCCAGAGATCCGCCGTATTACTCACTCTCACCGGCGTCCTCCTCACCTTCATCTACGTCTTCTCCGAACCCATTCTGCTTTTCCTCGGGGAGTCACCGGAGATAGCTTCCGCGGCGTCTCTCTTTGTATACGGTCTCATCCCTCAAATCTTTGCCTACGCAATGAACTTCCCGATCCAAAAGTTCCTCCAAGCGCAAAGCATAGTTGCTCCGAGTGCTTACATTGCAACAGCCACTCTCTTCGTTCACCTTCTCTTAAGCTGGCTCGCTGTTTACAAACTTGGCATGGGGCTTCTTGGAGCGTCCCTCGTGCTCAGCCTCTCGTGGTGGATTATAGTTGTGGCTCAGTTTGTTTACATCGTGACGAGTGAACGGTGTCGTGAGACTTGGAGAGGGTTTAGTGTGCAGGCGTTCTCGGGGTTACCGAGATTCTTCAAACTCTCCGCCGCCTCCGCCGTGATGCTTTGCCTTGAGACTTGGTATTTTCAGATCTTGGTTCTTCTTGCCGGACTTCTCGAGAATCCAGAACTTGCTCTTGATTCTCTATCCATTTGGTAAGTCTTTCATCAAAAATATTTGATTTCAAAATAATTATTTGATTCGTTGATTTTATTTGCTAAATTAATTCACCCATTCGTTGGTTAAAAATAGGAAAATAATCTTTTGCCAGAAATAAAGAGAGGAAATAATCTGTAGATTAAGAAATAAATAATTTCTTCATTACTAAATGAATATTTCAAATATTTGAAAAGTCACCAATTTTTTTTTTGCGGATTAATATCCATTCAATTAGATATCAATATTTTTATTTTCACAATTCTGAGAAATCGAGAAAAGTTATTGTGAGTATTTTGTTGATTGTTTTTAATTAAATATTAATATTTTTTGCTTTTGTTAATATTATGCGGAAAACAAATTAAAAATAATATTCTTTAATTTAGTCCAAATAGACAATAATATTCTTTCTTTTTCATCCAAAGAGACAAGAATATATACGTTTCTTTTTTTTATCGTTTAGTATTGCTAGTATATTTAGTCTCTTCCACCAAACAATATTCATCTTGAAATTCGACATTAGTACGTATGGTTTTAGACTATCTGGATGAGTGATTTTAGAAATGATTTCTCAACAGTATTAGTACAAAGCGAGGCTTGGTTGTAAATATGAAAGTTTGATTTGGTTAGAAACAAAACACTCTTTCTAATTTCTACAGCATGCTTCCTCGTTTTTGTCTTCATATTCAATAGTATGTATTACTATTTTACACTACAGTTTCTGTACGAGCATATAAAATGTGAATATTTAATTCTTTGTTTTGATTATGAAGTTAATCACTTGGAATCGAACAAAACATTATTTATTCATCCAATTATCGATTAACCGCATTTTCTTCTTTCTGTGTATGTATATTATTTTATATTCTTCCATTATTTAGATGAATCTAGAGTATTGTGTTTCAGCGGTCGTACTAGCTTTTTTAATTCCTCAAAAGTGTACTAGCCAAACAGAAGAAGCCATTCAATTTGGGGAGTTGTACCAAATCATGATAGAATTTGCATCTTAACAATATAATATCTCCATTTCTTAAAACTGAAAAGCTGAAATTTTATAATGTTGTATTAACAAGAGAAGCAATGATGGTTTATAGCTTTATATAGATATACAGTTTATATTATTAACTCGACTGGCCGGCCGTATTATATTTTCATTTGCTTTTTTTTTTTGTCTCAGCATGACGATTTCAGGATGGGTATTCATGATATCTGTTGGATTCAATGCTGCAATAAGGTCTGCGCTTCGTCCCAACTTCCTTTCCTTAACTTTATTATATAAAATCAAGTATTATTACTTCCTTGACCAAAAAAAATATTAAGTATTACCAATTTAGCGTCTCCAAAATATATATGGATTCTTACATTTTACACACACTCAAATATGCTAAATCATAATGAACTCTGAACTATTATTATTATTATTATTATTATTATTATTATTATTATTATTATTATTATTATTATTATTATTATTATTATTATTATTAATAATTTCTAATGAATTCTGAATTATTATTATTATTATTATTATTATTATTATTATTATTATTATTATTATTAATAATAATAATTTCTAATGAACTCTGAATTATTATTATTATTATTATTATTATTATTATTATACTTTTGAGTCTTTGACGAAGTGTAAAAATAAAATTTGATGTTATGATGTTGATCCAGTGTAAGAGTGAGTAATGAACTTGGAGCTGGAAACCCTAAATCAGCAGCGTTTTCTGTAATCATCGTCAATATATATTCTTTGATCACATCTGTGATCTTAGCCATTGTCATTATGGTGTGCCGTGACTATTTAAGCTATGCATTCACTGAAGGTGAAAAAGTATCAGCTGCAGTTTCTGATCTATGCCCGCTTTTAGCCGTAACGCTTATTCTCAATGGAATACAACCTGTCCTTTCTGGTAAATACATATTTGTGTTGCATACACCACATACCAAAATATATAAAGAAACTCTTTTGCTTACAATTTAGAAATTTTCATTCAAGGTGTGGCGGTTGGATGCGGTTGGCAAATGTTTGTGGCTAAAGTTAATGTTGGGTGTTACTACATTATTGGAATTCCTCTTGGGGCTCTCTTTGGGTTTTACTTCAACTACGATGCTAAGGTAAGATACTTTTTTTAATGATTCTTGTATTAGCTTTTAGAGTAACTAAAGGCTAATGATAGCATTTAAAATTGTTGATGGTTCAGGGTATATGGACTGGAATGATTTGTGGTACGCTTATACAGACGGTTATTTTGGCATGGGTCACGTTTAGAACAGACTGGACAAAAGAAGTAAGCACTCTTAATTAACCATTTAAGCCACCTTGATTGCGTTTGAATTACACTTTAAAATATTATGTTTGTTTCAGGTGGAAGAAGCTTCCAAGAGATTGGACATATGGAGCAACAAGAAAGCAGAAGTAATTTCTGAATGATGTTAAGCTTAGAATATAAACTGAAATATTATTTTTTGCCCAAATATTTTACCTTTATGCATTAATTAAAAACCAATAATAAATGTTGTTAAACTTATAAAATCAGCATATATATTAAACATGGAAAAAGGTAAATGTTGTTCTATTCAATCTGAAGAACAGTTGAATCCCCAAAAAATGGTGATGAAAAATAAAATGACTTGTATAAGAATATTATCAGTGGAGAGTGTTCAACATGATGTTTTCATCAATTAAATACAAATGTAAATAATATAAAATATTAATATATATAAATATTATTTGAGAAGTGATTTGTAATATAATTTTTATTATTAAAATAATTTTTCAAAATTTTGTACAATTTTTTTTAAGAAATTATATTTTTCAATCCGAATATCATTAGTTTCTTTCTAATATCAACAATTAAAAAAATATAATTATATACATATTAATATTTGAATTTTTTTATCTAAATACAAAGATTAATATAAAATTTCATATATATACATATATATTTTAAATATAAATTTAAATAAAAACATTTATTTTATCTTAATTTTTACATTTAATTAAATTTAAAAATAAAATTAATTTTATAAATAGTAAAATGTAAAAATTAACAGAATTTTTATTTTTAAATAGAGTTAAATTTTAAAACTTTAAATTTTAAAACTTTTAATTTTGCACATGTTGCATAAAACATCTAGGTTAATTATAAATATGATACTTTAGTATATTTTTATGATTATGAGATATTTTTTCAAAATGTTTTATTATACTATATTTTAAGAACTATGTTAAAATATTCTTAATGAGAGTAGAAAAACCATCTGATTAACAAACCCAAGAAAACATAAACAAGTGTAAATTGCCTTTAGCCGCCACTCGCCACCCTCCAAAAGACATGCACTAGACTACACCAGCCCCGCACATCCTCAGGCGATAATCCTCAGTAACAGCACCCACAAAGAGAGCAAATCTTACGCTTCTTCATGGACTCGTCTCAATACGAACCGCTTCTCTACCCTCCGGCTGATGGAACGGTGCCGCTTTCTCCATCGACAGAGCCAACCAACGGCGAGCTAGAGAGAGTGCTGTCTGACGTTGAAACTCCGTTGTTTCGCCGCCTTAGTAAGGCCACGATGATTGAATCCAAGCTGCTCCTCAAGCTTGCTGCGCCTGCTGTCATCGTCTACATGATAAACTACCTCATGTCCATGTCCACTCAAATCTTCTCTGGGCACCTAGGAAACTTAGAACTCGCCGCTGCTTCTCTCGGTAACACTGGAATCCAAATCTTCGCTTATGGTCTCATGGTAAACACAAAACTCCACAACATCGATTTTCTCATCTAGTTATGTCTCTATGTTCTGTTTTGCATGTGTATTATGTTCTGTTTTGCATGTGTATGTTTCTTTTTTGAGTTTTTTTTTTTTTTTTTTGTGTTTTGAAAATACTTAGCTAGGAATGGGTAGTGCGGTTGAGACGTTGTGTGGCCAAGCGTTTGGAGGTAGAAAATACGAGATGCTTGGCATCTATCTCCAGAGATCCACCGTCTTGCTTACTCTCACGGGCCTTCTTGTTGAGATTGAACCTTGATTAAATACTCCAAGAGAAGAAGAATAAAGAAGAGTAGCTTGGAAGAAGCTACAAAGGAATGAAGAAGAAGAAGAAGCTTGGAGCGCAAGCAACAGAGGAAGAAGAAGAAGTAAAACCAACGACAACAAGAAGAAGTCAAGAAAGAGACTTGGTTGTAACTAGAGTTACAACAAGAAGAATAAGAGTAAAGTCTAGTTAGTTTAGTTAAGCCAACACATGTGTGAAGTGTTGGTTAATGTCTAGCTAGTCTAGAGTTGTTGTTTGAGTTGGTAAGAGTTGTTAGTAGAGTTAAGGCTAAGTTGTAGTAGTTGAAGTGCAAGTGTAGTAGTTAGTAAGAGACTACTATAAGTATGTATGTGTGTGTTGTTGTAAAAGGCATCCAATTCTAATAAGAAAAGAGTTGGAGAAAGAACAATGTAGACAATTAAAGATTACTCTCTTCTCTCTCTACAAGAACAAGAACAAAGACAAACGTGAGAGAGAGAGAGAGTCAAGAGAGTGAGTGAGTAAATGCAAAACAGAGAGAGTACAAGAGATAGAGAGGCTGGCCGTAGAGAGAAGTTTAGGTCAAGCCAAGCCAACAAGAGCAAGAAATGTCAACATGGTATCAGAGCTACACTTGATCTTTGGAGCCTGTGCAAGCTCGAACAAGAAGAAGAGAAGATGGAGACAGCCATCAAAGATGTAGAGAAGCGCCGGTGAGATAGAAAGAGGCGAGAAGCAGAGAAAGCTTCACC
Organism: Sinapis alba; assembly: GCA_012274485.2. Lineage (NCBI taxonomy): Eukaryota > Viridiplantae > Streptophyta > Magnoliopsida > Brassicales > Brassicaceae > Sinapis > Sinapis alba. The sequence goes on from MU107380.1 coordinate 28,899, forward strand.
ATAGAGAGATGGTGACAGAGAAGTCACTGGAGATTGATGAGGGAGACATAGAACCCCTGTCAAAGTGATGAAGAAGAAGAAAAGAAGAATGCAGTCCAAAGGAGACTGAAGAAGAAGAAAAGGATGGGGACAGCCACCAAAGAAGAAGAAAAACAGAAAAACAAAGCTGAGACTAATTCAGAGAATAAGAGAAGGAAGGAAGAGGTGGTGACAAGAGTGAGCACCATCAACCTTTACAATCACATTCACAAACATACCAACAAGAGGGCTTCAAGTGCATTCAAGGAGATAGAGAAATCTTCTGAAAAATAGCAGTGAAGACAATGGTGTGGTGATGGTATTGTGGAAGGAGAATTCTGGATCTTTGTTGGACAATGTCAAGGAAGCTGTGAGAGTTAATGGGCGTTCCCCACCAGAAGCATAAACAGGAGAAGAAGTCAACAGTGAATCACTTCTTGCAACTGTGAACGTGAGAAGAAAGCAGTGTGAGAAGTTGTTCTCTTGGTAATGAAAAGAAGAAGCCTGCAGGAGAAGAACCTGAGGCAACTGAACAAGAAAGAAGAGTTGTCTCCAAGAGAGAGACATGAACAAGAAGAAGGAAGAAAACCTTGGTGGAGGTCAATGAAGATCAAGGAAGCTGTGGGAGTTGCTGGATATTTTCAACCATTTCAAACTTGGTGAGGATAAACCGCAACTGAACAAAGAAACCAAAGAAGTCCAAATCCATGATTGAAGTTGAAGAACCAGAGATGCTCAAAGCTGAAGATGGAAGAACCTTGGTTAGAAATCAAGGTGAAAGTTCAAAGAATCAAAGATTCCAAAGCTAAAGAAAGCTGAGGTGATGGTTTGGCGAATTAGAGGGCACAAGTTGGTGAAAGAAGAAGCTGTTTGGAGAAGCAAGATCAAAGCAAACCAAACAGAGAACAAAGGAAGCTCGTATATGAAGAAAGAGAGCTGAACAAGAGGTGCTTACCCAAGAGAGAAGGAAATTATGAGCCGGTTGCAAAAGACGGCCGAAGAAGACGTGATGAAAGTCACGCACAAGACTTCAAAAAAAACGTGAGAGACGTCACGGTAAACTTGAAGGTGAAGAGAAGAAGCTGCAGTGGACGTAATGAAGAAGAAGATTGAGCTGAGAGCTCAAGAGGAGAAAAAGGAAAAGAGCCATAAGAAGAAATGGTTCAAGAACAAAGGGGAAGTGAAGCCCAAGAAGCTCACGGGAACAAGATCGGTTATGGTGAGAAGGCAAAGAAGTTGGTGATGAAGGATATGCTCAAGACTTGGAAGATGGCGGATTCAAGACATGGTTGTTCTAGGAGATTCTAAGAAACCAAAGAGACTACGGTTGAGGCCAAGTTGATGGTTAGGAGAAAACCAAACATACTAAGGCAAAGAAAACTGAGGTGAAGGTTAAGAGAAACCAAGAAGCCAAAGTTGAACAAGGCCGAGGTGATGGTTCTAAGAATCAAGTAGCACAAGTTAATGATCAAAGAAGACACTAGAATCAAGGAAGGAGCAGAAGCCGGATGAAGAGATAATCAAAGCCAAGAAACCAAACCAAAGATGAACAAGACTTGCTTACCAAAGAGAAAGGAAGTAAGGTGAACAAGAAGAAGCTCTTGGAGATTCTTCTCAAGAGGGAGATAAGAATTACAAGAGAAGAACAAGAGAATGGGATCAAGTCCCTAAAATGGAGTTGGAGATTTAATCAAAGGATTCAAGAGGGAGTGTTGAGATTGAACCTTGATTAAATACTCCAAGAGAAGAAGAATAAAGAAGAGTAGCTTGGAAGAAGCTACAAAGGAATGAAGAAGAAGAAGAAGCTTGGAGCGCAAGCAACAGAGGAAGAAGAAGAAGTAAAACCAACGACAACAAGAAGAAGTCAAGAAAGAGACTTGGTTGTAACTAGAGTTACAACAAGAAGAATATGAGTAAAGTCTAGTTAGTTTAGTTAAGCCAACACATGTGTGAAGTGTTGGTTAATGTCTAACTAGTCTAGAGTTGTTGTTTGAGTTGGTAAGAGTTGTTAGTAGAGTTAAGGCTAAGTTGTTGTAGTTGAAGTGCAAGTGTAGTAGTTAGTAAGAGACTACTATAAGTATGTATGTGTGTGTTGTTGTAAAAGGCATCCAATTCTAATAAGAAAAGAGTTGGAGAAAGAACAATGTAGACAATTAAAGATTACTCTCTTCTCTCTCTACAAGAACAAGAACAAAGACAAACGTGAGAGAGAGAGAGAGTCAAGAGAGTGAGTGAGTAAATGCAAAACAGAGAGAGTACAAGAGATAGAGAGGCTGGCCGTAGAGAGAAGTTTAGGTCAAGCCAAGCCAACAAGAGCAAGAAATGTCAACACTTCTCCTAACGTTAATCTACGTCTTCTCCAAACCCATTTTGGTTTTCCTCGGAGAGTCACCTGAGATAGCTTCCGCCGCGTCTATCTTTGTATACGGCCTAATCCCTCAAATCTTTGCCTACGCAGTAAACTTCCCTATCCAAAAGTTCCTCCAGGCGCAAAGCATCGTGGCGCCGAGTGCTTATATATCAACGGCCACTCTCTTCGTTCATCTTCTCTTAAGCTGGCTCGCTGTTTACAAGCTTGGCATGGGGCTTCTTGGAGCGTCTCTCGTGCTCAGCCTCTCGTGGTGGATTATAGTGGTGGCTCAGTTTGTTTACATCGTGACGAGTGATCGGTGTCGTGAGACGTGGAGAGGGTTTAGTGTGCAAGCGTTCTCGGGGTTACCGAGTTTTTTCAAACTCTCTGCCGCATCCGCCGTGATGCTTTGCCTTGAGACTTGGTATTTTCAGATCTTGGTTCTTCTTGCCGGACTTCTCGAGAATCCGGAGCTTGCTCTTGATTCTCTCGCCATTTGGTAAGTCTTTTCTAAGATATATATTAATTTCCTTAAAGCATGATTAACCCCGGGTTCTTAAGTGGAGTTCTTAGCGTAATTTAAGAACCGGTTCTTACCTTTTTCTTTGTTAAAGTTAAGAACCGGTTCTTAAATTATGCTAAGAACTCCACTTAAGAACCCGGGGTTAATCATGGTCTTAGATAGTCCCTTTTAAGTTTTTGTCACAAAAATAGCTCTCAAAAAATAAAATGACTAAAATAGACTCTTTTTTTTTGAAAATTTCAATTTTTTTTTTTTTTTGAAATTTGAAACCCTAACCCCAAATCCACCCCTTTATTCTAAACCCTAAAGTCCAAATTAGTTAATCCTAGGGGTATAAATGTATTTATATGCATTTTTAGCTTCAAAAAAAATATTTTGGTCAATTTCTTCTTAGAAACCTATTTTTGTGACAAACAAACTAAAATGGACTATCTAAGGGAATTTCTCATTTCGTTATCATAATGTATTTACATCTTCTGGTTGCCTTTTTTTTTTACAATTTGCATACAGTAGTATATACTCTAGTTATATAAATAGCGAATAACATAAGGATACAGAAAAAAAAAAGATTTCCTCTTAAACCAAATTGACAATATTATTTTCTTTTTTTTTCTTGCCTAAATAGGCATTGATACACATTTATTTCATGATTTATTTTTCTCTTCAGGTGACAAAATAGTTTGAACAAAAAAATAGTTTTTTAATAAATATTTTTATTTATCTTCACATTCTGATAACCGTATGGTTACAGACTCTTCTGATTAATGATTTCTAAAACCATTTGAAAACACAGAACAAAACTATGTGTAGGAGTTCAGAACGAAGTTTAGTTGTAGGCTTGAAGCTATGAAAGGTAAGTTAGTGGCGAACAGTTATGACACCTGCTACAGACATAAGCTTTGGTCACATCACATTTCCTCTCTCTTGTCTTCTTCTTGTATATTAGTATTTTATTTCTACAGTTTCCTTGTGAGCATTTAAATATGTGAAAACTATAATCTAATTTTAAAGTTATTGTGCTTGGATTCGAACAAAACATCCTTTCTTCGTCCAATTTAACGGCGGATATAACACTGCATCATCTCCTTTATTTTGTTGAAGATATCATACAATATTATTTCACCAATTAGATAAGTTATCATACAGTAGATCTAGTACTTTAGTTTTTAAAAATTCCTCTTAAACTTCTGTATTATCACCAAACAGATGGAGCCACCAAGTTTAGGTACTTGAACCAAATCAAGATAGAATTCTCTTCCTTTTCAGTTTGCATTAATAGAAATATGTTTGTGTGTGTTACAAACAAAAGAAATATGTTTGTGTTGCGTGACGACACAAGCAACAGTTATTTTATTAATATAATTTTTACTCATTTCTTACAACAGTATAACATTTGTTTTTGTTTTTCAGCATGACGATTTCGGGATGGGTGTTCATGATATCTGTTGGATTCAATGCAGCTATAAGGTAAATATATGTCTCTATCCAAATTATTCACCAGAAATGTATTTGTTATTACATTTTATACCCACTAAAAGTATAGCAAATCACACTGAACCCTGATTTTTTCTTTTGTCCAATTAAATTTGAGTAAGTGTGTAAATATTTTAGTGGTTCTATGTTGATCCAGTGTAAGAGTGAGCAATGAACTTGGAGCTGGGAACCCTAAATCAGCAGCGTTTTCTGTAATCATTGTCAACATTTATTCGTTAATCACAAGTGTGATCTTAGCTGTTGTTATTTTGGCATGCCGTGACATCTTGAGTTATGCGTTCACTGAGGGTGAAAAGGTCTCGGCCGCGGTTTCTGATCTTTGCCCGCTTCTTGCGTTAACGCTTGTCCTCAATGGAATTCAACCTGTTCTTTCTGGTAAAACCCTTTTGTTTTATAACACCGCAATCTCACAAACTAAAATAGAGGAAATATTGTTTTCTATAAAAAACAAGTGGGAAAATTCCATTGAAAGGTGTGGCGGTTGGATGCGGTTGGCAAGCGTTTGTGGCAAAAGTTAACGTTGGATGTTACTACATTGTGGGAATTCCTCTTGGAGCTCTCTTTGGGTTTTACTTCAAGTTCGATGCCAAGGCAAGATAGTCTTCTTGTCTCTCACTTCTAAATTCAAATACTTTCCATTTATATGTGTGTTAGTTCAATGATTCTCGTATAGTTAATGAGACTAATCATAAAGTTTAAACTTGCTGATGATTTAGGGTATATGGACGGGAATGATATGTGGTACCCTTATACAAACCGTTATTTTAGCGTGGGTCACGTTTAGAACAAACTGGACAAAAGAGGTAAGTTTGTGTGTTTTCTAACGTATATGCAACTATATTTCATTGATTTGATACACAAGAATAATAGAATATAATGTTTGCTTCAGGTGGAAGAAGCTTCGAAAAGGTTGGACAAATGGGGCAACAAGAAACTAGAAGTGGTTCCCGAATAATGCAAGTCAATGTAAATTTGGTATCCAGTGAACTGAATGGATTCATTGGTTTAAGAAAACCGATGCAAATGCTCAAGAAAACCGTGTGATGGGTACTACAGTTATCTTGAATCCTTGATCTAAGCTTTCAGTGATGTATGTCCTTTGCTTGCTTAAAATAAAAACAGGTGAGTAATATATTTTGTATGGCAGATTGAAATGGTTATTGTTTTTTTATTACTGTTCATTTGCATATGCCTCTCCGGAATCCTAACCCCATATATATATATTGATTTATATGATTCAACAATCATATGAATCAAAAGTTATATAGCCCAAACATGGTTGTAGAGTCATGAGCTAAATGAATATTTTTATTAGTCCTCTATTTTTCATATCATTTATCATCTATATCATTGGTTCTCCCTACTCAGTCAGTCGTAGTACATTTGAATTATATTTGAATAATATTATGTATTATACATGTAGTTATAAAATGTCTGAATTAGACCACCTACAATGGGGATGTTGGTTTCAACTGTTGAATAGTCAGCAATGAAGTTATTGAAATGTTATAGCTTATTAGTTAATTTAGGTGGATTTCACATGACCCAAATTGATTGGGTATAAATGTAAGTTTCGCACATACATGAGCCCTGTTGCAGTTCATTGATTTGATACACACGAATAACATATATACATATTACTCCGTGCAAGTCGCGAATTACTACATAATTTTTTTTTATGGACAGATCTTGGTTCTTTTTTTTTTGCTACAAACTACGTTTCTACAACTTCCAATCTACTGAAATTTTGTTTGATTGGAATCTCTTTTCGAATGTGGTGCACTTTGGTTGTTTAAAATTTTCCACGTTCTGAATGTTAAAGAAAAATAGGAACTAGTTTTCTCATAAATTATGCAGGGTCATTACTGGGCCAAATGTCGTGGGGCTACGAAAACTGAAATTAGGTATTGAACAAACGAAAACTGAAATTAGGTATTGAACAAAGTACCCACATACTCCCTCCGTTTCATTTTAATTGTCGTTCTAGGTTTATACACAGATATTAATAAAACATATGATTTTGTATATTTCCAAAATAAAAACACAATTATCTATGCATCTAAGCATATTTCAACCAATAGAAAAATAGACTGGAGAATCTTCCTAATAAATTTTGCATTGAAACTATAAAACGACACTTATTTTGAAACGAAAATTTTCCTCTACAACGACAATTAAATCGAAACGGAGGGAGTATAAAATAAGCCCAGCTTTTTTTTGAGTTGTGACACTGAAAAATATGGACTAATAGACACATGCTGGTTCTTTTCTCACCACATAATGAGTCAGTTTTCCTATAGTTAATGGGGAGTATTAAAAACCATACACATCGTGTTTAATAGAAATATAACAAACCATAATAAGAATTTTGAACACGTAAAAAAGTTAAAAGTTGAAAGACAAATCCTATGAGTTTCTAGACTAAATGTCATTTTTGATTAAATTGCTATTCTTATCAATCTTGACAAGAACAAAAGGAAAAGGATCTGAATCACTTAAAAAATAAGAAAATAAAACAGAAAAAGGATTAAACTATCAATTTCTGGGTATAATTTCAGTATAGTTTATGGCAACAATGGCCGCCACGTTCCATTGGCGCATCCTTTTGTCAACATTTATAACTTATTATTTCGTTTGTTTGTTTTTTCTTCGAAAGCTGGTTTTGGTTTGTTGACTCGAGACAATTCGTTCAGACTCGTACACAGTGAGGCAAGCGTTTGTGAAATAAATTTAAATAATATTTAAAACATAGTTATGTAACAAAACAATGGCATATATCGGAGTTTCACTGTCTGTATATACGTACGACCCGCGATATAAGAAAGTGGTAAGCTTTTGATAATAATTTGCACTCCCTATTTTATGTCAAAAGAGAGAACAAAAGTTGGGCACTGGTGGTGAAAGATGCAATTCTTTGATTTAAAGAGGTTAATATAATCCCAAACTTTATTAAATCATTCAAAAACGAAAAAGTTAACAGCCACTAGATGATAGTGCAATTAGGATATACTCCCTCCAAAAATGACTTATGCACGTAGATTAAGAATATAATTAATTTCTTACATTTTCTAGACAAAAACATCATTAATTATTTACCTAATCACAATTCAACCAATAATAAAATAGAAAGTATATTACCATTGGTCATATAACATTAATTGTTAATAAATTTTACATTGAAAACTGAAAATGTCGTATAATTTGGAATAATTTTTTTTCTCTAAAACGACTTATATTAAAAAACGGAGGGAGTAATAAATTTAAAACAGAGCCACAGTGGTGGGAGGCATGTCTTTGAGTTGGCTATTGTGTTTATTAACGTGGGTTTTTAAATTCACGTGGGTCTCAATTATTAACCCAAAATTCATCATTTGAACCAACACTTTTAAAACCGAATTAAATCAACAGCATTTGATTTCTCCAATATCATATGGTTTGTTTATTCTTACAATATATTGATCATGTCGAGAGAATCTTGAAACTTGTTTTCTATAACACTTCAACTTGTGATTCAATATATCGAAATTATAGGAAGAAACCCACAATTGTGTAATCATCCAAGAACATTACTCACATGTGGTGGGTACATAAAGACAAGTTTAAAGACACACATCATTGCATGCTTTGTGCCAAATCTGAAATGAACTCATCACATTAATCTAATATTTTAAATAACTTAAAATGTTAACAAAGTTATTGCATAACTTTGATGATGTTAGATGAATGAAAAAAATAACATTTCATCTTACAAACTTTGGGGATTCCCATTTTTAACTAAAATCGTTCTCTAAAGTCTAAACCATTAAAAAGCTTGTAAAAAAATCACTAAAAAGCAATGATTAGAAATATTTTCAGTTAACATACAATCTATTTTCGCTAAATCATTAACTCAACAACTAGTAACACTTCTAAGAGATTATTTTGTTCATAAGAAGACTTTTAGTAAAAAATCTTCGAATTCTGCATATAGTGCTATATATATATATTTTAAATGATAGAACTAGTGTTGTAGTTTTTCAATTTGTCAAAGTGATCAGGCTAAAAAACGTAGAAAATATCAGCATAAGAATTTGCAAAGCACGTAAGATCTGACTGATTGTTAAGGTCGCTTTCGTTACATAAATTAAAAGGTCAACGTAGGCCCAGAAAATTATGTATGTGGTCGTCACATCCGAAAAATCTCCCCTCCTCCGTCTCCTCATTCTCACCAGAAAAGTTCGTTGCCCACCTAAAATATTCAATTAAAATGTTAACATTCAATTAAAATGTTAATTATTATAATTAAAAAAAAGCTTTAAGTGTAGTCCTCCGCTCCGAGAAAAGATGAGAAACACACAGAAACCTAAAAAGCTTTCATCTATATTTCTTCTCTCTCTCTCTCTCCATCCATTTTTATGGCTAATATGGAACCAATCAGCTTCTCTCTGGTCATCATCAGATCTTCTTGAAACTGCTTTCCTCTTCTTCTTTTCTCGTTTCTGTTTTTTTTTCTTTTTGCAATATATTCTTATAAACAATCTCAAGAATGGCTCAGTCATGTCTTAAGATCGTTAGACTCAACAATCTCAAGAACAGAGTGAACCGTAGGATTTTGATTCTCCGTAGATTCACTCGGCTTCTCTGGAGCAGAATCGTCGCTTGCGCTCCCAGAAAATCACGGAGATATCTGTTGCTGTCACGCGCCGCCACCCCGTCTCCGTCTGTCTCTCGTCCTCAGCCTCCTCCGATCCCCGCCGTGGAAACTGGTGGCGGTGAGTTCGTTCGGCGCATATCGGTACACGAACAAGATAACAGCCACCGGAGATCGGATTCTGATCTGGTTTCTCTGAAGATTAGTCTCTTAGGAGATCCCGAGATCGGAAAAACTTGCTTCCTGGTTAGTTTGTTTACACACAACCAAAAAAAAAATTATTTACGTCTTTTTCAGACATAGATTTCCCAAACTATTCAGACATTCGATCTCTCAAGATATCAATCATTATCAAACTAAAGTGTTGGTTGTCAGAATAGTAATGTAATAAGAGACTGGTCTGTAATATAACAGTTTGGTCTGTACAAAATATTATTTTAAAATAAAAAGTTTTAAAGATTAACAGGTAAATAGATTGGATTTACAAAATATTTTTTGAGATAATTTTAGATATCTCAAAAAAGCTATTAACAACCACTCTCGGTTTTGAATTTGCAGTTAAATAGGTTAGTTCGGGAATTTATATAATAATAATGTGTGACTTTTGATTATGAAGGCGAAATATGTTGGTGAGGAGAAAGAGTTTGAAATGAGGGAACTAGAGAAAGGGGTCAATTGCACCGACAAGATGTTATCCATGGGAGGTGCTCGCATCTCCTATAGTATCTGGGAATTAGAAGGTATACAGTATTCTTCTTCTTTAATAATTATTTAATTAATGTTACTAATGTTAATACCATAGAATTGGAGGTTTATTTAGCTTAATTAGAAAGTTAATTAACATTTTTACAGGAGCTGAGAGATCACGGGATCTGATCCCCATGGTTTGCAAGGACTCTGTAGCTATTCTCTTCATGTTCGATTTAACTAGTCGTTGCACCCTTAACAGGTGATTTTACTGTTCAGGCTTTGAAACATTAATTTTGATAAATTAATTTTCGTATTTGAAGCTTAATTCTTCCTTTATCTTTATCATTATGCAGTGTGATCAGCTGGTATCAACAAGCTAGAATGTCTAATCAGGTGAGATCTCAAACATATTATTTTCATTACCAATTTGGTCCTCTTTATAATTAGTCTTGTAATGTGGAATTTGAATTGTTAATTAACATTCAGACTTTTGAATCCAAATCGAATTATAAAACTCATGTGTAAGATTCAAATGTTTACTTGAAGGATTGATTCTGAGATTAGTGTGCCATACACATTTTAACTTAAATCTTAATAATTATTTTTTACATAATTTAAGAAAATCTATGTATTTTAGCCTTTAGAAAAAGTGATGATGAAGACTAATGTTTCATTATATATACATTATGTGCAGACGGCAATTCCAGTAATGGTAGGAACAAAGTTTGATGAGTTTATTCAACTTCCTATTGATCTGCAATGGACTATTGCTAGCCAGGCAAGAACCTACGCGAAGGCGCTAAACGCGACGCTCTTCTTCTCGAGTGCTTCATATAACATAAACGTAAATAAAATCTTCAAGTTTGTCACGGCCAAGCTCTTCGACTTACCATGGACTGTGGAGCGAAATCTCACCATCGGAGAACCACTCATTGACTTCTAGCATCTTCCACAACGTATTATGTAGGTATATATATTTTGCATTCACCACCACCGCCGTGTGATTGATCGGACCACCGTTTCTAGCCGTCTATAAAGCGAAATGGAGACATGATGCGGCGGAGATTTCGCCCGCGTTCTTCACTATTATATGTTTCTTTTTCAAACAAACATCAAGAAAAAAAAAGGGTTTAAGAGAGAAAAGTAGCAGGAGCAAAGAAAAAAGAAAAGAAAAGAAAAGAAAAGATCGTGAATTTTTTTCTTGATTCTTTTGTAATGTTTCTGATCTAGATAACCACTGGAGATATTTGGTTCCAGTAAATTTAAATAGTAGATACCATTTCGCTTCGGGTTTTCTTAAACTTGAGGCTGAATATTACTCACAACTTTAGACTAGAGAGAGTTCAAAGCTCTCATGTAAGGAGCTGGAGAATATGTGCCTATTCTACTTGAGAATGTATGTTTCTGACTGTGAGGCATGATTTCAACTTTATTCGAAAACTGGAGGTATTCAAAACGAAAATTCAGAATTCTCAATTTTTCAATATCTAAAATTTTGGAGGCAAGAAGTTATAAAAACAATTTTATTGTTATTTTGTTAGTTATTAACTAGATCTAATCTCGGGCGAATATTTTGAAGCAAATGTAAATTTATTTTTTCCGTTTCATTCCTTTGTATATGGAACTTTGGGTTTTGAATGATAGTACTAGCAACTAGCAAAACTTACTTTTGTCCAAAACTAATTGCATGACTATTAGAGCATCTTCAATCTCACTCTATTTTTCACTCTAAAATAGAGTTTAGAGTAAAAAGTGCTCCAATGGTACTCTATTTCTCACTCTATAATAGAGTGAAAAATAGGTTTACTCCAAATATAGAGTAAGTTTTTTTTTTTTTTGTTCATCACTCTATTTTTCACTTTAAAATAGAGTAACATTGAAGCAAACTCCAACTCTATTATAGAGTCACTCTATTTTAGTGTAAAAAATAGAGTAAACCATTGGAGATGGTCTTACCCCTTTTACAAAAATAAGTTTATATTAGTAGATAAAAATAATTTGTAAATTCTATTTTTATCAAATCATACTATTAGGTAACATTAAACGTATATAATAGGGTTAATTTGTTATCTAACCAATTTTGAAAGCAATATTAAGATTATAAATATGATTTTGATCTAATTCAACCAATAACTACATTTTGATCTAATTCAGCCAATAACTTCATGCTTTTTTAGGTTATAACCTTGTATATAGCAAATAAACAATAAAAATGAAAATAGTTGATGACGTTGACGGATATAAAACATATGGTTAGAAGAAAATATGACTATATTATAAATACTTACAAAAATAAAAAATACTATACTATAAATGTTTGAAATCTAGAAATTAAAATTTTAAAAGGTAAAGAGTATAAAGAAATACGATTAAGATTTGATAGTACAAATTCTCAACTTTCTAGAAACAATGTTTAGAACATAAGAAATTACAAGCTATACTCGTAACAAAACAAAACATTTTTTTTAGAAATCAATAAATGGAATGATACATGATAAAATAGTCTAGTAATATAATATATTGTGTTACCTAATAAGAATAAAACATCAAATGAAACAAACACAATACATGTTATGTTATATTGTAAGTATGAAAGTTATCTGCTACAAAAACTATAGAATACACAGTAACACATTAATATTTTTTTCCAAGAAATACGATTAGATTATAATTTTTTAAAGCATATACAAGTTTTTTATAAAAACAATCCTTCAAGTAAGCTGAAGACAATGAATATATCACTTGATTAATTTCAAAAAGTTAAAAGTGACACCCTAATGTTTACCACTGAAATAGTTATTACACGAATATCCCCTATAAAGTGCTCTATGTTTAAGCTGACGAGATTTCTGCACATCACACATCCAATAGTTTCAAGCGTCATCATCATTTTGTAACGGCTAAACGTTATTGTAACATCCCAAACCCCGGCCCAATTTTTTTTAGAGGGAACGAGCCTGTCTACGGCCCGTTTGTCTAAAAACTTAGGGTTCCCTCTCATTTCTTATAAATAGGCAGTCTTCTTCTCTCTTTTTCCCGATCACAAATCTGAAGCGGAGCTCTGCAGAGAATTCTCGGAGACCAAAAACCCTAGTCGTCAAGCTTCTCTTCTCCCTTTTCTCTTCTTCTCTCACGCCCCTCTCTCTTCTCTTCTCTCTCCCGGCTAGATCTTTTTCTCTTCCTTTGCCG
>MU107381.1:25984-40318 GCA_012274485.2 Sinapis alba
TTCTTGCATAGTGAATCATCCTGGTTCGATTAGAAGCTTGAAGAACTTGCCATATGTCCAAACAGGCTAAACATGAATATCATGATTAGAAAGTGGAATAACTTCTTCAACATAACTCCTATGAAATTTATTCAACTTCATCAAAGACTCTCCACTGATTAATGGTTCCAAATCAAGTTTCTTACATAGTGATTCATCCTGGTTCGATTAGAAGCTTGAAGAACTTGCCATATATCCAAACAAGCTAAACATGGATATCATGATTAGAAAGTGGAATAACTTCTTCAACATAACTCCTATGAGATTTATTCAACTTCATAAAAGACTCTCCACTGAATAATGGTTCCAAATCAAGCTTCTTACATAGTGATTCATCCTGCTTTGATTAGAAGCTTGAAGAACTTGTCATATGTCCAAACAGGCTAAACATGGATATCCTGATTAGAAAGTGGAATAACTTCTGCAACATAACTCCTATGAGATTTATTCAACATCATGAAAGACTCTCCACTGAATAATGGTTCCAAATCAAGCTTCTTACCTAATGATTCATCCTGGTTTGATTAGAAGCTTGAAGAACTTGCCATATGTCCAAACATGCTAAAAATGGATATCCTGATTAGAAAGTGGAATAACTTCTTCACCATAACTCCTATGAGATTTATTCAACTTCATGAAAGACTCTTCACTGAATAATGGTTCCAAATCAAGCTTCTTACCTAATGATTCATCCTAGTTTGATTAGAAGCTTGAAGAACTTGCCATATGTCCAAACAGGCTAAAAATGGATATCCTGATTAGAAAGTTGAATAACTTCTTCACCATAACTCCTATGAGATTTATTCAACTTCATGAAAGACTCTCCACTGAATAATGGTCCTAAATCAAGTTTCTTGCATAGTGATTCATTCTGGTTCGATTAGAAGCTTGAAGAACTTGCCATATGTCCAAACAGGCTAAACATGGATATCATGATTAGAAAGTGGAATAACTTCTTCAACATAACTCCTATGAGATTTATTCAACTTCATCAAAGACTCTCCACTGATTAATGGTTCCAAATAAAACTTCTTGCATAGTGAATAATCCTGGTTCAATTAAAAACTTGAAGAACTTGCCATTTGTCCAAACAAGCTAGACATGGATATCATGATTAGAAAGTGGAATAACTTCTTCAACATAACTCCTATGAGATTTATTCAACTTCATCAAAGACTCTCTACTGATTAATGGTTCCAAATCAAGCTTCTTACCTACTGATTCATCCTGGTTTGATTAGAAACTTAAGAACTTGTCATATGTCCAAACAGGTTAAACATGGATATCCTGATTAGAAAGTGGAATAACTTCTTCAACATAACTCCTATGAGATTTATTCAACTTCAGGAAAGACTCTCCACTAAATAATGGTTCCAAATCAAGTTTCTTACATAGTGAATCACCCTGGTTCGATTAGAAGCTTGAAGAACTTGCCATATGTCCAAACATGCTAAACATGAATATCATGATTAGAAAGTGGAATAACTTCTTCAACATAACTCCTATGAGATTTATTAACCTTCATGAAAGACACTCCCCTGAATTAATGGTTCCAAATCAAGCTTCGTACATAGTGAATCATCCTGGTTCGATTAGAAGCTTGAAGAACTTGCCATTTGTCCAATCAGGCTAGACATGGATATCATAATTAGAAAGTGGAATAACTTCTTCAACATAACTCCTATGAGATTTCTTCAACTTCATCAAAGACTCTCTACTGATTAATGATTCCAAATCAAGCTTCTTACCTAGTGATTCATCCTGGTTTGATTAGAAACTTGAAGAACTTGTCATATGTCCAAACAGGTTAAACATGAATATCTTGATTAGAAAGTGGAATAACTTCTTCAACATAACTCCTATGAGATTTATTCAACTTTATGAAAGACTCTCCACTGAATAAAGGTTCCAAATCAAGTTTCTTACATAGTGACTCATCCTGGTTTGATTAGAAGCCTGAAGAACTTGCCATATGTTCAAACATGCTAGACATGGATATCCTGATTAGAAAGGTGAATAACTTCTTCAACATAACTCCTATGAGATTTATTCAATTTCATGAAAGACTCTCCACTGAATAATGGTTCCAAATCAAGCTTCTTACCTAGTGATTCATCCTGGTTTGATTAGAAGATTGAAGAACTTGTCATATGGCCAAACAGGCTAAACATAGATATCCTGATTAGAAAGTGGAATAACTTCTTCAACATAACTACTATGAGATTTATTCAACTTCATTAAAGACTCTCCACTGAATAATGGTTCCAAATAAAGCTTCTTACATAGTGATTCATCCTGGTTTGATTAGAAACTTGAAGAACTTGCCATATGTCCAAACAGGCTAGACATGGATATCCTGATTAGAAAGTGGAATAACTTCTTCAACATAACTCCTATGAGATTTATTCAACATCATGAAAGACTCTCCACTGAATAATGGTTCCAAATCAAGCTTCTTACCTAATGATTCATCCTGGTTTGATTAGAAGCTTGAAGAACTTGCCATATGTCCAAAAAGGCTAAAAATGGATATCCTGATTAGAAAGTGGAATAACTTCTTCAACATAGCTCCTATGAGATTTATTCAACTTCATGAAAGACTCTCCACTGAATAATGGTTCCAAATCAAGCTTCTTACCTGATGATTCATCCTGGTTCGATTAGAAGCTTGAAGAACTTGCCATATGTCCAAACAAGCTAAAAATGGATATCATGATTAGAAAGTGAAATAACTTTTTCAACATAACTCCTATGAGATTTATTCAACTTCATCAAAGACTCTCCACTGATTATTGGTTCCAAATAAAGCTTATTCCATAGTGATTCATCCTGGTTTGATTAGAAGCTTGAAGAACTTGCCATATGTCCAAACAAGCTAAACATGGATATCCTGATTAGAAAGTGGAATAACTTCTTCAACATAACTTTTATGGGATTTATTCAACTTCATGAAAGACTCTCCACTGAATAATGGTTCCAAATAAAGTTTCTTACATAGTGATTCATCCTGGTTCGATTAGAAGCTAGAAGAACTTGCCATATGTCCAAACAGGTTACACATGGATATCATGATTAGAAAGTGGAATAACTTCTTCAACATAACTCCTATGAGATTATTCAACTTCATCAAAGACTCTCCACTGATTAATGGTTCGAAATAAAGCTTCTTGCATAGTGATTCATCCTGGTTCGATTAGAAGCTTGAAGAACTTGCCATATGTCCAAACAAGCTAAAAATGAATATCATGATTAGAAAGTGAAATAACTTCTTCAACATAACTCCTATGAGATTTATTCAACTTCATCAAATACTCTCCACTGATTAATGGTTTCAAATAAAGCTTCTTGCATAGTGATTCATCTTGGTTCGTTTAGAAGCTTGAAGAACGTGTCATATGTCCAAACAAGGGATATCCTGATTAGAAAGTGGAATAACTTCTTCAACATAACTCCTATGAGATTTATTCAACTTCATCAAAGTATCTACACTGATTAATGGTTCCTATAAAGCTTCTTGCATAGTGATTCATCTTGGTTCGATTAGAGGCTTGAAGAACTTGCCATATGTCCAAACAAGCTAAAAATGAAAATCATGATTAGAAAGTGAAATAACTTGTTTAACATAACTCCTATGAGATTTATTTAACTTCATCAAAGACTCTCCACTGATTAATGGTTCCAAATAAAGCTTCTTGCATAGTGATTCATCCTGGTTTGATTAGAAGCTTGAAGATCTTGACATATGTCAAAACAAGCTAAACATGGAAATCTTGATTAGAAAGTGGAATAACTTCTTCAACATAGCTCCTATCGGATTTATTCAACTTCATGAAAGACTCAACACTGAATAATGGTTCCAAATCAAGCTTCTTACCTAGTGATTCATCCTGGGTCGATTAGAAGCTTGAAGAACTTGACATATGTCCAAACAAGCTAAAAATGGATATCATGCTTAGAAAGTGGAATAACTTCTTCAACATAACTACTATGAGATTTATTCAACTTCATCAAAGACTCTCCACTGAATAATTTTTCCAAATAAAGCTTATTCCATAGTGATTCATCCTGGTTCGATTAGAAGCTTGAAGAACTTGCCATATGTCCAAACAGGCTACACATGGATATCCTGATTAGAAAGTGGAATAACTTCTTCAACATAACTCTTATGAGATTTATTCAACTTCATCAAAGACTCTCCACTGATTAATGGTTCGAAATAAAGCTTCTTGCATAGTGATTCATCCTGGTTCGATTAGAAGCTTGAAGAACTTGCCATATGTCCAAACAAGCTAAAAATGAATATCATGATTAGAAAGTGAAATAACTTCTTCAACATAACTCCTATGAGATTTATTCAACTTCATCAAAGACTGTCCACTGATTATTGGTTCCAAATAAAGCTTCTTGCGTAGTGATTCATCCTGGTTTGATTAGAAGCTTGAAGAACTTGCCATATGTCCAAACAAGCTAAACGTGGATATTTTGATTAGAAAGTGGAATAACTTCTTCAACATAAATCCTATGGGATTTATTCAACTTCATGAAAGACTCTCCACTGAATAATGGTTCCAAATCAATTTTCTTGCATAGTGATTCATCCTGGTTCGATTATAAGCTTGAAGAACTTGCCATATGTCCAAACTGGCTAAACATGGATATCCTGATGAGAAAGTGGAATAACTTCTTCAACATAACTCCTATGAGATTTATTCAACTTCATCAAAGTATTTACACTGATTAATGGTTCCAAATAAAGCTTCTTGCATAGTGATTCATCCTGGTTCGATTAGAGGCTTGAAGAACTTGCCATATGTCCAAACAAGCTAAAAATGAAAATCATGATTAGAAAGTGAAATAACTTCTTTAACATAACTCCTATGAGATTTATTTAACTTCATCAAAGACTCTTCACTGATTAATGGTTCCAAATAAAGCTTCTTGCATAGTGATTCATCCTGGTTTGATTAGAAGCTTGAAGATCTTGACATATGTCAAAACAAGCTAAACATGGATATCTTGATTAGAAAGTGGAATAAGTTCTTCAACATAACTCCTATCGGATTTATTCAACTTCATGAAAGACTCAACACTGAATAATGGTTCCAAATCAAGCTTCTTACCTAGTGATTCATCCTGGTTTGATTAGAAGATTGAAGAACTTGTCATATGGCCAAACAGGCTAAACATAGATATCCTGATTAGAAAGTGGAATAACTTCTTCAACATAACTACTATGAGATTTATTCAACTTCATTAAAGACTCTCCACTGAATAATGGTTCCAAATCAAGCTTCTTACATAGTGATTCATCCTGGTTTGATTAGAAACTTGAAGAACTTGCCATATGTCCAAACAGGCTAGACATGGATATCCTGATTAGAAAGTGGAATAACTTCTTCAACATAACTCCTATGAGATTTATTCAACATCATGAAAGACTCTCCACTCAATAATGGTTCCAAATCAAGCTTCTTACCTAATGATTCATCCTGGTTTGATTAGAAGCTTGAAGAACTTGCCATATGTCCAAACATGCTAAAAATGGATATCCTGATTAGAAAGTGGAATAACTTCTTCAACATAACTCCTATGAGATTTATTCAACTTCATGAAAGACTCTCCAATGAATAATGGTTCCAAATCAAGCTTCTTACCTGATGATTCATCCTGGTTCGATTAGAAGCTTGAAGAACTTGCCATATGTCCAAACAAGCTAAAAATGGATATCATGATTAGAAAGTGAAATAACTTCTTCAACATAACTCCTATGAGATTTATTCAACTTCATCAAAGACTCTCCACTGATTATTGGTTCCAAATAAAGCTTATTCCATAGTGATTCATCCTGGTTTGATTAGAAGCTTGAAGAACTTGCCATATGTCCAAACAAGCTAAACATGGATATCCTGATTAGAAAGTGGAATAACTTCTTCAACATAACTCCTATGGGATTTATTCAACTTCATGAAAGACTCTCCACTGAATAATGGTTCCAAATAAAGTTTCTTACATAGTGATTCATCCTGGTTCGATTAGAAGCTAGAAGAACTTGCCATATGTCCAAACAGGTTACACATGGATATCATGATTAGAAAGTGGAATAACTTCTTCAACATAACTCCTATGAGATTTATTCAACTTCATCAAAGACTCTCCACTGATTAATGGTTCGAAATAAAGCTTCTTGCATAGTGATTCATCCTGGTTCGATTAGAAGCTTGAATAACTTGCCATATGTCCAAACAAGCTAAAAATGAATATCATGATTAGAAAGTGAAATAACTTCGTCAACATAACTCCTATGAGATTTATTCAACTTCATCAAATACTCTCCACTGATTAATGGTTTCAAATAAAGCTTCTTGCATAGTGATTCATCTTGGTTCGATTAGAAGCTTGAAGAACGTGTCATATGTCCAAACAAGGGATATCCTGATTAGAAAGTGGAATAACTTCTTCAACAAAACTCCTATGAGATTTATTCAACTTCATCAAAGTATCTACACTGATTAATGGTTCCAAATAAAGCATCTTGCATAGTGATTCATCCTGGTTCGATTAGAGGCTTGAAGAACTTGCCATATGTCCAAACAAGCTAAAAATGAAAATCATGATTAGAAAGTGAAATAACTTCTTTAACATAACTCCTATGAGATTTATTTAACTTCATCAAAGACTCTCCACTGATTAATGGTTCCAAATAAAGCTTCTTGAATAGTGATTCATCCTGGTTTGATTAGAAGCTTGAAGATCTTGACATATGTCAAAACAAGCTAAACATGGATATCTTGATTAGAAAGTGGAATAACTTCTTCAACATAACTCCTATCGGATTTATTCAACTTCATGAAAGACTCAACACTGAATAATGGTTCCAAATCAAGCTTCTTACCTAGTGATTCATCCTGGTTTGATTAAAAGATTGAAGAACTTGTCATATGGCCAAACAGGCTAAACATAGATATCCTGATTAGAAAGTGGAATAACTTCTTCAACATAACTACTATGAGATTTATTCAACTTCATTAAAGACTCTCCACTGAATAATGGTTCCAAATCAAGCTTCTTACATAGTGATTCATCCTGGTTTGATTAGAAACTTGAAGAACTTGCCATATGTCCAAACAGGCTAGACATGGATATCCTGATTAGAAAGTGGAATAACTTCTTCAACATAGCTCCTATGAGATTTATTCAACATCATGAAAGACTCTCCAATCAATAATGGTTCCAAATCAAGCTTCTTACCTAATGATTCATCCTGGTTTGATTAGAAGCTTGAAGAACTTGCCATATGTCCAAACAGGCTAAAAATGGATATCCTGATTAGAAAGTGGAATAACTTCTTCAACATAACTCCTATGAGATTTATTCAACTTCATGAAAGACTCTCCACTGAATAATGGTTCCAAATCAAGCTTCTTACCTGATGATTCATCCTGGTTCGATTAGAAGCTTGAAGAACTTGCCATATGTCCAAACAAGCTAAAAATGGATATCATGATTAGAAAGTGAAATAACTTCTTCAACATAACTCCTATGAGATTTATTCAACTTCATCAAAGACTCTCCACTGATTATTGGTTCCAAATAAAGCTTATTCCATAGTGATTCATCCTGGTTTGATTAGAAGCTTAAAGTACTTGCCATATGTCCAAACAAGCTAAACATGGATATCCTGATTAGAAAGTGGAATAACTTCTTCAACATAACTCCTATGGGATTTATTCAACTACATGAAAGACTCTCCACTGAATAATGGTTCCAAATAAAGTTTCTTACATAATGATTCATCCTGGTTCGATTAGAAGCTAGAAGAACTTGCCATATGTCCAAACAGGTTACACATGGATATCATGATTAGAAAGTGGAATAACTTCTTCAACATAACTCCTATGAGATTTATTCAACTTCATCAAAGACTCTCCACTGATTAATGGTTCGAAATAAAGCTTCTTGCATAGTGATTCATCCTGGTTCGATTAGAAGCTTGAAGAACTTGTCATATGTCCAAACAAGCTAAAAATGAATATCATGATTAGAAAGTGAAATAACTTCTTCAACATAACTCCTATGAGATTTATTCAACTTCATCAAATACTCTCCACTGATTAATGGTTTCAAATAAAGCTTCTTGCATAGTGATTCATCTTGGTTCGATTAGAAGCTTGAAGAACGTGTCATATGTCCAAACAAGGGATATCCTGATTAGAAAGTGGAATAACTTCTTCAACATAACTCCTATGAGATTTATTCAACTTCATCAAAGACTCTCCACTGATTAATGGTTCGAAATAAAGCTTCTTGCATAGTGATTCATCCTGGTTCGATTAGAAGCTTGAAGAACTTGCCATATGTCCAAACAAGCTAAAAATGAATATCATGATTAGAAAGTGGAATAACTTCTTCAACATAACTCCTATGAGATTTATTCAACTTCATCAAAGACTCTCCACTGATTAATGGTTTCAAATAAAGCTTCTTGCATAATGATTCATCCTGGTTCGATTAGAAGCTTGAAGAACTTGTCATATGTCCAAACAAGCTAAACATGGATATCCTGATTAGAAAGTGGAATAACTTCTTCAACATAACTCCTCTGAGATTTATTCAACTTCATGAAAGACTCTCCACTGAATAATGGTTCCAAATAAAGCTTCTTAGATAGTGATTCATCCTGGTTCGATTAGAAGCTTGAAGAACTTGCCATATGTCCAAACAAGCTAAAAATGAATATCATGATTAGAAAGTGAAATAACTTCTTCAACATAACTCCTACGAGATTTATTCAACTTCATCAAAGACTCTCCACTGATTAATGGTTCCAAATAAAGCTTCTTGCATAGTGATTCATCCTGGTTTGATTAGAAGCTTGAAGAATTTGCCATATGTCCAAACAAGCTAAACATGGATATCCTGATTAGAAAGTGGAATAACTTCTTCAACATAACTCCTATGGGATTTATTCAACTTCATGAAAGACTCTTCACTGAATAATGGTTCCAAATCAAGTTTCTTACATAGTGATTGATGAATCCCTTGTGATGAGATCCTTTTGTCCCTGATTCTTTTGAAGGAAGATCAGATGGTTTGAGAGAGTTATGGGTTGATTTCAGTGATGATGGATGGATTGATTGGATGATCTTCAGAAATGATCTATGGTGTTATCAGATCTTGTGTATAATTGTCTAGATCAAGAGAATGAACTCTGTTTGAGATCAAAGACAAGTTTTGCTTGCAGAGAATGAACTCCTAGCAATCAGTGTTCATAGATGAACAAAGGATTCACAAAGTTTAGAGAGAATTTTGATAAAAAGAGTGAATAATATTTCTGAAAACAAAAGAAAGTTTATGTAGAGAAGAAGGAATGCAAAAGTCCTAAAATTGTAGAAAAATAAGAAAAACTTAATTAAAACTAAAATTGTCTTGAAAGCTCAATATTAATTATTTTGGTTGACTTCTTCACTTCATTTTCGTGGCTTTCCATTCAGAATGAGTGAATTGATCCTTAACTTGAGTATTGATCTTCTTTTAGACTGAGAACAATTCCTAAGTGATTCATGAAGCTGATCCACATCTTTCCATCTTTTTTGACCAGTTCTTCATTGTCACTTGAGGGAGAAATAAGCTCAGCATGCTCCATTCCAACCTTAGATTCATCTACAAGTTGTCCATTCATTCATCATGGCTTATCCTTTGTCGCATAGTCATCTAGCCCAACCATGGTTGCATCATCCCCTCCTCCTTTAAAAAGATTTGTCCTCAAATCTGTATCCCGTACATCAAAAGGAAACAAGTAAGTAGCAAGAAAAATAATCAAGAAAATAAGCATGAAAGCAACATCAAAGAAAGGTTTTGGATAGAAACTTCCTTGGAGTTTTGAATCCATTTTCCTCAAGTACTTCCATCTCCAAATCTGTGGCTTATAAGCACGGTCTCTGCTCTTGTCCTTCGCACTCCTTTGGGACAGATCCTGCTTTTCCTGGAAAATCAAAATAAAGCCTGCATATCCAGTGTTATATGTGCAAGAAATGTTCTTAATCTGATCAATAACAAAGAGTTTCTTTCTAAGAACATTTTTCACTTTTTTCAGACTTTCAAAATGTCTATCAAAGTAAGTGTTGTAAACCAGAATGGTTACAAGGCACGTGATAGCGTAGCTCCTAAAGAACAACTTCAAAACAGACATAAGTTTCTCATATTAAGAACACAAAAGATCAAGTTCAAACTAAGAATTACTTAACCAAGAATCAGCATGCTTATCAAAGAAAGTGTTGTACACTAATATATCCTCAAAGCTCAAAACAAAATCATTATGCAAACTTGATCTCAAAACAAACCAAGATTTATCAGTTTTAGAACAAGCATGAACAAGTTTTAAAACAAAATCACCAATAAAATCGGTTTCAGCTCTAAGTGATTTTGTTTTCTGAAAATTCCTAACCATAAACTCTTTCTAGGAAAGTGTGGAAGAAAACAAATCTCCATGGATCAGTTCATGTCTAGAAAAACTCAGTTCACAGCCATTATCTTTAAAGCAAGTAAAAGAATCACAAGGTATTCTGAAACAGAAATCAGGTTGTTGCATAACAAGCTCTAGTTTCGTTTCAGGGTGATCAAGACATTTGTTATGTTCCATAAACTGATCAAAACTCAAAACAAGACCAGGATTTGGTTTATTAACAGACTGAATACGTTTTTGATCAGGGAGTTTATCTGGTTCAAATACTTTAAAAGAGTTAATCATGTTTTCAAAAACAGAGTTTGAAACACAAAATTCTTTTACCTTGTCTAGACCAAAACGTTTGACATCATTGGAACTAACCTTAACAAACATTTCAGGCAGAGAATTAACCATAACAAGTTCCTTACAATGCTCATGAGAGTTTAAAGAGAATGACTTAGCATATGTTTCTGCTTCAGTGTTGGAATGCTCCAACTCTTCTTCTACTAGTGAACTCTTTTGTGCTTCTTCTGCTGGGTTTTCTTGTAGAACCTAAGACACTGAAACAATAGTACTTGGTTGCACCGGTTCAAAGCAGGTTAGTTTATCACAATCAGGTGTAACTTCAGGTAAAATTTCAAAATAGAGAAAATAACTCTAATATTTTTCCAGCAGCTTTGTTTCTCTTTTTTCTTTCAACCATGGTAAGCAATCTGAGACTTCTTTCTCCTCTTCAGTGTGGTTTCTACATTCTTCCCCAAGCTCCTTAGGTTCTTCAACTCCATATGCTCCCTGTCATGACAAGAATAAGAATCATTAGCACAATCAGAAGTTATAGTTTTAATCTTATGAGTTTCTTGGCTAAGAAAATTTGATTCTTTTCTGTGCTCTTGAATAGCTAATTTCTTCTTAGAACACAGTGGCTCATTGGCTCTGGAGGGAGGACGTGGGTCTGGCATTCTTTGCTTATGTGACTGAGACTTTCTTGGGTGATCATGATCATGGCAAGTTCTTGTCTCCTCTTTGGCCTGTCTTGGTTGCTTTCTGATGTAGTTACTAGAAACAAAGTGTTTCTTCATGAAGTGTTTCAGCTCAAACCAAGATGCAACTTGTGCTTCTCCCATTCTTCTTCTGGTACTAACAAGCTGATCCCACCATTGAATGGCATCTCCATAGAACTATGATGTAGCCAATCTAACCTTTTTGCTTTCTGAATAATTTTGACCATCAAAGACAAGTTTCATTTTCTGCTCCCACTCCAAGTAAACATCAGGGTTGTTTCTGCCACAGAAAGATGGTATCTTGCTCCTCCTTTTAATCTTAACATCCTTCTGAACCTGAGAAACATTACCAAGGAAATCATCAACATGTTTCTTTTGTAAAAGATCAGTCTTTTCATTCTTTTCATGATCTCAAACATCATTGCTTCCATCTGCAATTTATTCAATATCACATTTGGTGCCTCTTTTCTTTTACTGACATCTCCAGCCATGGTGTCCTGTTACAATCTCAACAAGAAAAGTTAGCACATATATAAATAGCCAAAGCCTCTCTTCTCTCAAGTGTTTCTCTCTGATTTTTCAGTGAGTTTTCTCTGTGAATCCAATAGCTCAGCAACAAACAAAGATCAAGCTTTTAGAGATCAATTCTCCAACCCCAAAACAGAAGAAAGAGATAGAAAGATTGCAAGATTTTTTTTTGCAAGAGGCATTACCACCATGGCTGGATTTCTCTTCAGCCAAGTTGGATTTCTCTTCAACTTCTCAAAATTCTTCTTTTTTTTTTTTTTTTTAATTCTGGTTGGCCCTCTTGCAGATTATACAGATAGAAAGATAAGAACTTTATGAGAAAATTGCAGAGAAAAAAAAATCAGATTCCCCAAAACAAAGAAGAAGAAATCAAACCCAGATTTTTGAGAGTTTCAGATTCAAACCCAGATCAAGAGCTTTCAAATCTGCTCTGATACCACTTGATGAATCCCTTGTGATGAGATCCTTTTGTCCCTGATTCTTTTGAAGGAAGATCAGATGGTTTGAGAGAGTTATGGGTTGATTTCAGTGATGATGGATGGATTGATTGGATGATCTTCAGAAATGATCTATGGTCTGATCAGATCTTGTGTAGAATTGTCTAGATTAAGAGAATGAACTCTGTTTGAGATCAAAGACAAGTTTTGCTTGAAGAGAATGAACTCCTAGCAATCAGTGTTCATAGATGAACAAAGGATTCACAAAGTTTAGAGAGAATTTTGATAAAAAGAGTGAATAATATTTCTGAAAACAAAAGAGAGTTTAAGTAGAGAAGAAGGAAATGCAAAAGTCCTAAAATTGTAGAAAAATAAGAAAAACTTAATTAAAACTAAAATTGTCTTGAAAGCTCAATATTAATTATTTTGGTTGACTTCTTCACTTCATTTTCGTGGCTTTCCATTCAGAATGAGTGAATGGATCCTTAACTTGAGTATTGATCTTCTTTTAGACTGAGAACAATTCCTAAGTGATTCATGAAGCTGATCCACATCTTTCCATCTTTTTTGACCAGTTCTTCATTGTCACTTGAGGGAGAAATAAGCTCAGCATGCTCCATTCCAACCTTAGATTCATCTACAAGTTGTCCATTCATTCATCATGGCTTATCCTTTGTCGCATAGTCATCTAGCCCAACCATGGTTGCATCAGTGATTCATCCTGGTTCGATTAGAAGCTAGAAGAACTTGCCATATGTCCAAACAGGCTACACATGGATATCCTGATTAGAAAGTGGAATAACTTCTTCAACATAACTCATATGAGATTTATTCAACTTCATCAAAGAATCTCCACTGAATAAAGGTTCCAAATAAAGATTCTTGCATAGTGAATCATCCTGGTTCGATTAGAAGCTTGAAGAACTTGCCATATGTCCAAACAGGCTAGACATGGATATCCTGATTAGAAAGTGGAATAACTTCTTCAACATAACTCCAATGAGATTTATTCAACTTCATCAAAGAATCTCCACTGAATAATGGTTCCAAATAAAGATTCTTGCATAGTGAATCATCCTGGTTCGATTAGAAGCTTGAAGAACTTGCCATATGCCCAAACAAGCTAAACATGGATATCCTGATTAGAAAGTGGAATAACTTCTTTAACATAACTCCTATGAGATTTATTCAACTACATGAAAGACTCTCCACTGATTAATGGTTCCAAATCAAGCTTCTTACATAGTGATTCATCCTGGTTTGATTTGAAGCCTGAAGAATTTGCCATATGTCCAAACAGGCTAGACATGGATATCCTGATAAGAAAGTGGAATAACTTCTTCAACATAACTCCTATGAGATTTATTCAACTTCATGAAAGACTCTCCACTGAATAATGGTTCCAAATAAAGCTTCTTACATAGTGAATCATCCTGGTTCGATTAGAAGCTTGAAGAACTTGCCATTTGTCCAAACAGGCTAAACATGGATATCCTGATTAGAAAGTGGAATAACTTCTTCAACATAACTCCTATGAGGTTTATTCAAATTCATCAAAGACTCTCCACTGATTAATGGTTCGAAATAAAGCTTCTTGCATAGTTATTCATCATGGTTCGATTAGAAGCTTGAAGAACTTGCCATATGTCCAAACAAGCTAAACATGGATATCCTGATTAGAAAGGGGAATAACTTCTTCAACATAACTCCTATGAGATTTATTAAACTTCATGAATGACTCTCCACTGAATAATGGTTCTAAATCAAGTTTCTTGCATAGTGAGTCATCCTAGTTCGATTAGAAGCTTGAAGAACTTGCCATATGTCCAAAGAGGCTAAACATGGATATCATGATTAGAAAGTGAAATAACTTCTTCAACATAAC
>MU107382.1:3160-40918 GCA_012274485.2 Sinapis alba
AAGGCTGATCATATCAGCCTATCAGTCTGTATAGGTCAATTTTTCATGGCCTGATGGACCAGTCTGGACAGTCCTTGGTCCATCCAGGCAGTACGGATGGCTGATCGTATCACCCTATCAGTACGTATGGCTGATCGTATCAGCCTATCAGTACGTATGGGTGATTTTTCATGTACTGATGGGACTAGTCTGGACAGTCCATGGTCGGTTGAGTTAACTAGTTCCATTCAGTACGGTTAAGGCTGATCATATCAGCGTATCAGTACGTATGGATCAATTTTTCATGGCCTGATGGACCAGTCTGGACAGTCCTTGGTCCATCCATGCAGTACGGATGGCTGATCGTATAATCATATCAGTACGTATGTGTTAGTTTTCATGTACTGATGGGACCAGTGTGGACAGTCCTTGGTCCATCAATGCAGTACGGATGGCTGATCGTATCATCATATAAGTATGTATGGGTCATTTTTCATGTACTGATGGGACCAGTCTGGACGGTCCATGGCCTGTTGAGTTAAATCCTTCCATTCAGTATGGACAAGGCTGATCGTATCAGCTTATCAGTACGTATGGGTCGACTTTTCATGGCCTGATGGGACAGTCTGGACAGTCCTTGGTCCATCCAGGCAGTATGGATGGCTTATCGTATCAGCCTATCAGTACGTATAGGTCATTTTTCATGTACTGGTGGGACCTGTCTGGACAGTCCATGGTCCATTGAATTAAATATTTCCATTCAGTACGGTTAAGGCTGATCATATCAGCCTATCAGTATGTATGGGTCAATTTTTCATGGCCTGATGGACCAGTCTGGACAGTCCTTGGTCCATCCAGGCAGTACGGATGGCTGATCGTATAATCATATCAGTATGTATGGGTCAGTTTTCATGTACTGATGGGACCAGTGTGGACGGTCCTTGGTCCATCCAGGCAGTACGGATGGCTGATCGGATCATCATATCAGTATGTATGGGTCATTTTTCATGTACTGATGGGACCAGTATAGACGGTTCATGGTATGTTGAGTTAAATCCTTCCATTCAGTATGGACAAGGCTGATCGTATCAGCTTATCAGTACGTATGGGTCGACTTTTCATGGCCTGATGGACCAGTCTGGACAGTCCTTGGTCCATCCAGGCAGTATGGATGGCTTATCGTATCGGCCTATCAGTACGTATGGGTCATTTTTCATGTACTGGTGGGACCAGTCTGGACAGTCCATGGTCCATTGAATTAAATATTTCCATTCAGTACGGTTAAGGCTGATCATATCAGCCTATCAGTATGTATGGGTAAGTTTTCATGTACTGATGGGACCAGTGTGGACGGTCCTTGGTCCATCCAGGCAGTACGGATGGGTGATCGTATCATCATATCAGTACGTATGGGCATTTTTCATGTACTGATTAGACCAGTCTGGACGGTCCATGGTCCGTTGAGTTAAATCCTTCCATTCAGTATGGTTAAGGCTGATCATTTCAGCCTATAAGTTCGTATGGGTCCATATTTCACGGCCTGATGGACCAGTCTGGACAGTCCTTGGTCCATCCAGGCAGTATGGATGGCTGACTGTATCATCATATCAGTAAGTATGGGTCATTTTGCATGTACTGATGGGACCAGTGTGGACGGTCCTCGGTCCATCCAGGCAGTACCGATGGCTGATCGTATCATCATATCAGTATGTATGGGTCATTTTTCATGTACTGTTGGGACCAGTCCGGACAGTCCATGGTCCGTTGAATTAAATCTTTCCATTCAGTACTGACAAGGCTGATCATATCAGCTTATCAGTCCTTGTGGGTCGATTTTTCATGGCCTGATGGACCAGTCTGGATAGTCCTTGGTCCACCCAGGCAGTACAGATGGCTGATCGTATCATCCTATCAGTACGTATGGCTGATCGTATCAGCCTATCCGTACGTATGGCTGATCGTATCAGCCTATCAGTACGTATGGATGATTTTTCATGTACTGATGGGACTAGTCTGGACAGTCCATGGTCCATTGAGTTAAATACTTCCATTCAGTACGGTTTAGGCTGATAATTTCAGCCTATCAGTACGTATGGGTCAATTTTTCACGGCCTGATGGACCAGTCTGGACAGTCCTTGGTCCATCCAGGCAGTATGGATGGCTGACTGTATCATCAAATCAGTACGTATGGGTCATTTTGCATGTACAGATGGGACCAGTGTGGACGGTCCTTGGTCCATCCAGGCAGTATGATTGGCTGATCGTATCATCATATCAGTATGTATGGGTCATTTTTCATGTACTGATGGGACCAATATAGACGGTTCATGGTATGTTGAGTTAAATCCTTCCATTCAGTATGGACAAGGCTGATCGTATCAGCTTATCAGTACGTATGGGTCGACTTTTCATGGCCTGATGGACCAGTCTGGACAGTCCTTGGTCCATCCAGGCAGTATGGATGGCTTATCGTATCAGCCTATCAGTACGTATGAGTCATTTTTCATGTACTGGTGGGACCAGTCTGGACAGTCCATGGTCCATTGAATTAAATATTTCCATTCAGTACGGTTAAGGCTGATCATATCAGCCTATCAGTATGTATGGGTCAATTTTTCATGGCCTGATGGACCAGTCTGGACAGTCCTTGGTCCATCCAGGCAGTACAGATGGCTGATCGTATAATCATATCAGTATGTATGGGTCAGTTTTCATGTACTGATGGGACCAGTGTGGACGGTCCTTGGTCCATCCAGGCAGTACGGATGGCTGATCGGATCATCATATCAGTATGTATGGGTCATTTTTCATGTACTGATGGGACCAGTATAGACGGTTCATGGTATGTTGAGTTAAATCCTTCCATTCAGTATGGACAAGGCTAATCGTATCAGCTTATCAGTACGTATGGGTCGACTTTTCATGGCCCGATGGACCAGTCTGGACAGTCCTTGGTCCATCCAGGCAGTATGGATGGCTTATCGTATCAGCCTATCAGTACGTATGAGTCATTTTTCATGTACTGGTGGGACAAGTCTGGACAGTCCATGGTCCATTGAATTAAATATTTCCATTCAGTACGGTTAAGGCTGATCATATCAGCCTATCAGTATGTATGGGTAAGTTTTCATGTACTGATGGGACCAGTGTGGACGTTCCTTGGTTCATCCAGGCAGTACGGATGGGTGATCGTATCATCATATCAGTACGTATGGGCATTTTTCATGTACTGATTAGACCAGTCTGGACGGTCCATGGTCCGTTGAGTTAAATCCTTCCATTCAGTATGGTTAAGGCTGATCATTTCAGCCTATCAGTTCGTATGGGTCAATATTTCACGGCCTGATGGACCAGTCTGGACAGTCCTTGGTCCATCCAGGCAGTATGGATGGCTGACTGTATCATCATATCAGTAAGTATGGGTCATTTTGCATGTACTGATGGGACCAGTGTGGACGGTCCTCGGTCCATCCAGGCAGTACGGATGGCTGATCGTATCATCATATCAGTATGTATGGGTCATTTTTCATGTACTGATGGGACCAGCCTGGACGGTCCATGGTCCGTTGAGTTAAATCCTTCCATTCAGTACTGACACGGCTGATCATATCAGACTATCAGTCCGTATGGGTCAATTTTTCATGTCCTGATGGACCAGTCTGGACAGTCGTTGGTCCATCTAGGCAGTACGGATAGCTGACCGTATCATCCTATCCGTACGTATGGCTGATCGTATCAGCCTATCAGTACATATGGGTGATTTTTCAGGTACTGTTGGGACTAGTCTGGACGGTCCATGGTCCGTTGAATTAAATCTTTCCATTCAGTACTGACAAGGCTGATCATATCAGCTTATCAGTCCGTGTGGGTCGATTTTTCATGGCCTGATGGACCAGTCTGGATAGTCCTTGGTCCATCCAGGCAGTACGGATGGCTGATCGTATCATCCTATCAGTACGTATGGCTGATCGTATCAGCCTATCAGTCCATATGGGTCGATTTTTCATGGCCTGATGGACCATTCTGGACAGTCCTTGGTCTATCCAGGCAGTACGAATTGCTGA
This sequence comes from Sinapis alba, assembly GCA_012274485.2. Lineage (NCBI taxonomy): Eukaryota > Viridiplantae > Streptophyta > Magnoliopsida > Brassicales > Brassicaceae > Sinapis > Sinapis alba. The sequence goes on from MU107382.1 coordinate 7,205, forward strand.
TCGTATAATCATATCAGTACATATGGCTGATCGTATCAGCCTATCAGTACATATGAGTGATTTTTCATGTACTGATGGGACCAGTCTGGACAGTCCATCGTCCATTGAATTAAATACTTCCATTCAGAACGGTTAAGGTTGATCATATCAGCCTATCAGTACGTCTGGGTCATTTTTTAATGTACTAATGGGACCAGTATGGACAGTCCAAAATCCTTTGAGTTAAATCCTTCCATTCAGTACGGATAACGCTGATTATATCCGCCTATCAGTACGTGTGGCTCGATTGTTCATGGCCTGATGGACATGTCTGGACAGTCCTTGGTCAATCCAGGCAGTACGGATGGCTGATAGTATCAGCCTATCAGTATGTATGGGTAAGTTTTCATGTACTGATGGGAACAGTGTGGACGGTCCTTGGTCCATCCAGGTAGTACGGATGGCTGATCGTATCATCGAATCAGTACATATGGGTCATTTTTCATGTACTGATGGGACCAGTCGGGACGGTCCATGGCCTGTTGAGTTAAATCCTTCCATTCAGTATGGACAAGGCTGATCGTATCAGCTTATCAGTACTTATGGGTCGACTTTTCATGGCCTGATGGACAAGTATGGACAGTCCTTGGTCCTTCCAGGCAGTACGGATGTCTGATTGTATCAGCCTATCAGTACGTATGGGTCATTTTTCATGTACTGATGGGACCAGTCCGAACAGTCCATGGTGTGTTGAGTTATATCCTTCCATTCAGTACGGTTAAGGCTGACCATATCAACCTATCAATACGTATGAGTCGATTTTTAATGGCCTGATGGACCAGTCTGGACTGTCCTTGGTCCATCCAGGCAGTACAGATAGCTGATCGTATCAGCCTATCAGTACGTATGGCCTATCAGTACGTATGGGTGATTTTTCATGTATTGATGGGACTAGTCTGAACAGTCCATGGTCCGTTGAGTTAAATACTTCCATTCAGTACGATTAAGGCTGACCATATCAGCCTATAAGTCCATATGGTTCGATTTTTCATGGCTTGATGGACCAGTCTGGACAGTCCTTGGTCCATCCAGGAAGTACGGATGGTTGATCGTATAATCATATCAGTACGTACGGGTCAGTTTTCATGTACTGATGGGACCAGTTTGGACGGTCCTTGGTCCATCCAGGCTGTACGGATGGCTGACCGTATCATCATATCAGTACCTATGGGTCATTTTTCATGTACTGATCGGACTAGTCTAGACGGTTCATGGTCTGTTGAGTTAAATCCTCCCATTCAATATGGATAAGGCTGATCGTATCAGCTTATCAATACGTATGGTTGACTTTTCAAGGCCTGATGGACCAGTCTGGACAGTCCTTGGTCCATCCAGGAAGTATGGATGGCTGATCGTATCAGCCTATCAGTACGTATGGGTCATTTTTCATGTAATGAGGGGACCAGTCTGGACAGTCCATGGTCCATTGAGTTAAATACTTCCACTCAGTACGGTTAAGGCTGATCATTTCAGCCTTTCAGTACGTATGGGTCAATTTTTCACGGCTTGATGGACCTGTCTGGACAGTCTTTGGTCCATCCAGGCAGTATGGATGGCTGACTGTATCATCATATCAGTACGTATGGGTCATTTTGCCTGTACTGATGGGACCAGTGTGGACGGTCCTTGGTCCATCCAGGCAGTACGGATGGCTGATCGTATCATCATATCAGTACGTATGGGTCATTTTTCATGTACTGATGGGACCAGTCTGGACGGTCCATGGCCTGTTAAGTTAAATTCTTCCATGAAGTATGGACAAGGCTGATCGTATCAGTTTATCAATACGTATGGGTCGACTTTTCATGGCCTGATGGACCAGTATGGACAGTCCTTGGTCCTTCCAGGCAGTACAGATGGCTGATTGTATCAGCCTATCAGTAAGTATAAGTTATTTTTCATGTACTGATGGGACCAGTCCGAACAGTCCATGGTACGTTGAGTTATATCCTTCCATTCAGTAAGGTTAAGGCTGATCATATCAACCTATCAGTACGTATGAGTCCATTTTAAATGGCCTGATGGACCAGCCTGGACAGTCCTTGGTCCATCCAGGCAGTACGGATTGCTGATCGTATCAGCCTATCAGTACGTATGGCTGATCGTATCAGCCTATCAGTACGTATGGGTGATTTTTCATGTACTGATGGGACAAGTCTAGACAGTCCATGGTCCATTGAATTAAATACTTCCATTCAGTACGGTTAAGGCTGATCATATCAGCCTATCAGTACGTATGGGTCAATTTTTCATGGCCTGATGGGCCAGTCTGGACAGTCCTTGGTCCATCCAGGCAATACAGATGGCTGATCGTATAATCGTATCAGTACATATGGGTCAGTTTTTATGTACTGATGGGACCAGTGTGGAGGTTCTTGGCCCATCCAGGCAGTACGGATGGCTGATCGTATCATATCTGTTGAGTTAAATCCTTCCATTCAGTATGGACAAGGCTGATCATATCAGCCTATCAGTACGTATTGGTTGACTTTTCATGGCCTGATGGACCAGTCTGGACAGTCCTTGGTCCATCCAGGCAGTATGGATGGCTGACTGTACCATCATATTAGTATGTATGGGTCATTTTGCATGTAATGATGGGACCAGTGTGGACGGTCCTTGGTCCATCCAAGCAGTATGGATGGCTGATCGTATCATCATATAAGTATGTATGGGTCATTTTTCGTGTACTGATGGGAGCAGTCTGGACAGTCCATGGTCCGTTGAATTAAATACTTCCATTCAGTACGGTTAAGGCTGATCATATCAGCCTATAAGTACGTATGGGTCAATTTTTCGTGGCCTGATGGACTAGTCTGGACAGTCCTTGGTCCATCCAGGCAGTACGGATGGATGATCGTATAATCATATCAGTACGTATGGGTCAGTTTTCATGTACTGATGGGACCAGTCTAGACGGTTCATGGTCTGTTGAGTTAAATCCTTCCATTCAGTATGGACAAGGCTGATCGTATCAGCTTATCAGTACGTATGGGTCGACTTTTCATGGCCTGATGGACCAGTCTGGACAGGCCTTGGTCCATCCAGGCAGTATGGATGGCTGATCGTATCAGCCTATCAGTACGTATGGGTCATTTTCCATGTACTGATTGGACCAGTCTGGACAGTCCATGGTCCTTTGAATTAAATATTTCCATTCAGTACGGTTAAGGCTTATCATATCAGCCTATCAGTACGTATGGGTCAATTTTTAATGGCCTGATGGACCAGTCTGGACAGTCCTTGGTCCATCCAGGCAGTACGGATGGCTGATCATATCGTCATATCAGTACGTATGGGGCATTTTCATGTACTGATGGGACCAGTCTGGACGGTGCATGGTCCGTTGAGTTAAATACTTCCATTCAGTAAGGTTAAGGCTGATCATTTCAGCCTATCAGTTTGTATGGGTCAATTTTTCACGGCCTGATGGACCAGTCTGGACAGTCCTTGGTCCATCCAGGCAGTATGGATGGCTGATCTTATCATCATATCAGTACCTATGGGGCATTTTTCATGTACTGATGGGACCAGTCTGGACTGTCCATGGTCCGTTGAGTTAAATCCTTCCATTCAGTACGGTTAACGCTGATCATTTCAGCCTATCAGTTCGTATGGGTCAATTTTTCACGGCCTGATGAACCAATCTGGACAGTCATTGGTCCATCCAGGCAGTATGGATGGCTGACTGTATCATCATATCAGTACATATGGGTCATTTTGCATGTATTGATGGGACCAGTGTGGACGGTCCTTGGTCCACCCAGGCAGTATTGATGGCTGATCGTATCATCATCTCAGTATGTATGGGTCATTTTTCATGTACTGATGGGAGCAGTCTGGACAGTCCATGGTCCGTTGAATTAAATTCCTTCCTTCAGTACGGTTAAGGCTGATCATATCAGCCTATCAATACGTATGGTTCAATATTTCATAGCCTGATGGACCAGTCTGGACAGTCCTTGGTCCATCCAGGCAGTACGGATGGCTGATTGTATAATCATATCAGTACGTATGGGTCATTTTTTATGTACTGGTGGGACCAGTCCGGACAGTCCATGATCCATTGAGTTATATCCTTCCATTCAGTACGGTTAAGGCTGATTATATCAACCTATCAGTACGTATGAGTCGATTTTAATGGCCTTATGGACAAGTCTGGACAGTCCTTGGTCCATCCAGGCAGTACGGATTGCTGAACGTATCATCATATCAGTACGTAGGAGTCATTTTTCATGTACTGATGGGACCAGTATGGACAGTCCTTGGTCCATCCAGGCAGTATGGATGGCTGATCGTATCATCATATCAGTATGTATGGGTCATTTTTCATGTATTGTTTGGACCAGTCCGGACAGTCCATGGTCCGTTGAGTTAAATCCTTCCATTCCGTAATGACAAGGCTGATCATATCAGCCTATCAGTCCGTATGGGACAATTTTTCATGGCCTGATGGACCAGTCTGGACAGTACTTGGTCCATCAAGGCAGTACGGATGGCTGATCGTATCATCCTATCAGTACGTATGGCTGATCGTATCGGCCTATCAGTACGTATGGGTGATTTTTCAGGTACTGATGGGACTAGTCTGGACAGTCCATGGTCCATTGAGTTAAATACTTCCATTCAGTACGGTTAAGGCTGATCATTTCAGCCTATCAGTACGTATGGGTACATTTTTCACGGCCTGATGGACCAGTCTGGAAAGTCCTTGGTCAATCCAGTCAGTATGGATGGCTGACCGTATCATTATATCACTACTTATTGGTCATTTTGCATGTACTGATGGGACCAGTGTGGACGGTCCTTGGTCCATCCAGGCAGTATGGATGGCCGATCGTATCATCATATCAGTTTGTATGGGTCATTTTTCATGTACTGATGGGAGCAGTCTGGACAGTCCATAGTCCGTTGAGTTAAATCCTTCCATTCAGTACGGACAAGGCTGTTTATATCAGTCTATCAGTACGTACGGTTCGAATTTTCATGGCCTGATGGACCAGTCTGGACAGTCCTTGGACCTTCCAGGCAGTACGGATGGCTGATTGTATCAGCCTATTAGTACGTATGGGTCATTTTTCATGTACTTATGGAACCAATCTGGACATTCCGTGGTCCGTTGAGCTATATCCTTCCATTCAGTACGATTAAGGCTGATCATATCAGCCTATCAGTCCATATGGGTCGATTTTCATGGCCTGATGGACCAGTCTGGACAGTCCTTGGTCCATCCAGGCAGTACAGATTGCTGATCGTATAATCATATAGTATGTATGGCTGATCGTATCAGCCTATCAGTACATATGAGTGATTTTTCATGTACTGATGGGACCAGTCTGGACAGTCCATGGTCCATTGAATTAAATACTTCCATTCAGTACGGTTAAGGCTGATCATATCAGCCTATCAGTATGTATGAGTCAATTTTTCATGGCCTGATGGACCAGTCTGGACAGTCCTTGGTCCTCCAGGCAGTACGGATGGCTGATCATATAATAATATCAGTACGTATGGGTCAGTTTTCATGTACTGATGGGACCAGTGTGGACGGTCCTTGGTCCATACAGGCAGGACGGATGGCTGATCGTATCATCATATCAGTATGTATGGGTCATTTTTCATGTACTGACGAGAGCAGTCTGGACAGTCCATGGTTCGTTGAATTAAATCTTTCCATTCTGTACAGACAAGGCTGTTTATATCAGGCTATCAGTACGTATGGTTCGACTTTTCATGGCCTGATGGGCCTGTTTGGACAGTCCTTGGTCCATCCAGGCAGTACGGATGGCTGATCGTATAATCGTATCAGTAAGTATGGGTCAGTTTTCATGGACTGATGGGACCAGTGTGGACAGTCCTTGGTCTATCCAGGCAGTACGGATGGCTGATCGTATCATCATATCGGTATGAATTGGTCATTTTTGATGTACTGATCGGACCATTCTGGATGGTCCATGGTCTGTTGAGTTAAATCCTTCCATTCAGTATGGACAAGGCTGATCATATCAGCCTATCAGTAAGTATGGGTTGACTTTTCATGGCCTGATGGACCAGTCTGGACAGTCCATGGTCCGTTGAGTTATATCCTTCCATTCAGTACGGTTAAGGCTGATCATATCAGCCTATCTGTACATATTGGTCCATTTTTATTTGCCTGATGGACCAGTCTGGACAATCCTTGGTCCATCCAGGCAATACGGATTGCTGATCGTATCATCATATCAGTACGTAGGGGTCATTTTTCATGTACTGATGGGACCAGTATGGACAGTTCTTGGTCCATCCAGGCAGTATGGATGGCTGATCATATCATCATATCAGTATGTATGGGTCATTTTTGACGTACTGTTGGGACCAGTCCGGACAGTCCATGGTCCGTTGAGTTAAATCCTTCCATTCAATACTGACAAGGATGATCATATGAGCCTATCAGTCCGTATGGGTCGATTTTTCACAGCCTGATGGACCAGTCTGGACAGTTCTTGGTCCATCCAGGCAGTACGGAGGGCTGATCGTATCATCCTATCAGTACGTATGGCTGATCGTATCAGCCTATCCGTACGTATTGGTGATTTTTCATGTACTGATGGGACTAGTCTGGACAGTCCATGGTCCATTGAGTTAATTACTTCCATTCAGTACGGTTAAGGCTGATCATTTCAGCCTATCAGTACGTATGGGTCAATTTTTCACGGCCTGATGGACCAGTCTGGACAGTCCTTGGTCGATCCAGGCAGTATGGATGGCTGACCGTATCATCATATCAGTACGTATAGGTCATTTTGCATGTACTGATGGGACCAGTGTGGACGGTCCTTGGTCCATCCAGGAGGTATGTATGGGTCATTTTTCATGTACTGATGAGAGCAGTCTGGACAGTCCATGGCCCGTTGAATTAAATCTTTCCATTCAGTACCGACAAGTCTGTTTATATCAAACTATCAGTACGTATGGTTCGACTTTTCATGGCCTGATGGACCAGTCTGGACAGTCCTTTGTCCTTCCAGGCAGTACTGATTGGTGATTGTATCAGCCTATCAGTACGTACATGTAATTTTTCATGTACTGATGGTACCAGTCCGAACAGTCCATGGTCCTTTGAGTTATATCTTTCCATTCAGTACGGTTAAGGCTGACCATATCAGCCTATCAGTACGTATGGGTTGATTTTTGATGGCCTAGTGGACCAGTCTGGAGAGTCCTTGGTCCATCCAGGCAATATGTATTGCTGATCGTATCATCATATCAGTGCGTAGGGGTCTTTTTTCATGTACTGATGCGACCAGTGTGGACGGTCCTTGGTCTATCCAGGCAGTACGGATGGCTGATCGTATCATCATAACAATATTTATGGGTCATTTTTCATGTACTGATGGGACCAATCTGGACAGTCCATGGTCCGTTGAGTTAAATCCTTCCATTCAGTATGGACAAGGCTGATCATATCAGCCTATCAGTCAGTACGTATGGGTCGACTTTTCATGGCCTGATGGACCAGTCTTGACAGTCATTGGTCCTTCCAGGCAGTACGGATGGCTGATTGTATCAACCTATCAGTACGTATGGGTCATTTTTTATGTCATGATTGGACGAGTTCAGACAGTCCATCGTCCGTTGATTTATATCCTTCCATTTAGTACAGTTAAGGCTGATCATATCAGCCTATCAGTACGTATGGGTCAATTTTTCATGGCCTGATGGACAGGTCTGGACAGTCCTTTGTCTTTCCAGGCAGTACGTATGGGTGATCGTATCAGTCATCAGTACGTATGGGCCATTTTTCATGTAGTGATGGGACCAGTCTTGACAGTCCATGGTCTGTTGAGTAAAATTCTTCCATTCAGTACGGACAAGGCTGATCATATCAGCCTATCAGAAAGTGTGGGTCGATTTTTCATGTACTGATGGGACCAGTCTTGACAGTCCTTGGTCCTTCCAGGCAGTACGAATGACTTATCGTATTAGCCTATCAGTATGTATGGGTCATTTTTCATGTACTGATTGGACAAGTCCGGACAGTCCATGGTCCATTGAGTTAAATCATTCCATTCAGTACCATTAAGGCTCATCATATCAGCCTATCAGTATGTATGGGTCGATTTTTCATATCCTGATGGACCAGTCTGGACAGTCCTTGGTCCATCCCAGCAGTGAGAATGGCTGATCGTATCAGCCTATCAGTACGTATGGGTAATTTTTCATGTACAGATGGGACCACTCCGGACAGTCTATGGTCCATTGAGTTATATCCTTACATTCAATACGGTTAAGGCTGATCATATCAGCCTATAAATACATATGGGTCTTTTCATGGCCTGATGGACCAGTCTGGACAGTCCTTGGTCCTTCCAGGCAGTACGGATGGCTGATTGTATCAGCCTATAAGTACGTATGGGTAATTTTTCATGTACTGATGGTACCAGTCCGAACAGTCCATGGTCCTTTGAGTTATATCCTTCCATTCAGTACGGTTAAGGCTGATCATATCAGCCTATCAGTACGTATGGGTCCATTTTCGATGGCCTGGTGGACCAGTCTGAACAGTCCTTGGTACATCCAGGCAGTACGGATTGCTGATCGTATCATCATATCAGTATGTAGGGGTCATTTTTCATGTACTGATGGGACCAGTCTGGAGAGTCCTTGGTCCATCCAGGCAGTACGGATGGCTGATCGTATCATCAGAACAGTACTTATGGGTCATTTTTCATGTACTTATGGGACCAATCTGGACCGTCCATGGTCCGTTGAGTTAAATCCTTCCATTCAGTATGGACAAGGCTGATCATATCAACCTATCAGTACATATGGGTCGACTTTTCATGGCCTGATGGACCAGTCTGGACAGTCCTTTGTCCTTCCAGGCAGTACGGATGGCTGATTGTATCAGCCTATCAGTACGTATGGGTCATTTTTCATGTACTGATGGGACCAGTCTAAACAGTCCATGGTCCGTTGAGTTATATCCTTCCATTCAGTACGGTTAAGGGTGATCATATCATCCTATCAGTACGTATGGGTCAATTTTTCATGGCCTGATGGACAAGTCTGGACAATCCTTGGTCTTTCCAGGCAGTACGTATGGCTGATCGTATCAGCCTATCAGTACGCATGGGTCATTTTTCATGTACTGATGGGACCAGTCCGGACAGTCCATGGTCCTTTGAGTTAAATCCTTCCATTCAGTACCATTAAGGCTGATAATATCAGCCTATCCGTATGTATGGGTCGATTTTTCATGGCCTGATGGACCAGTCTTGACAGTCCTTGGTCCATCCCAGCAGTACGAATGGCTGATCGTATCAGCCTATCAGTAGGTATGGGTCATTTCTCATGTACTGATGGGACCAGTCCGGACAGTCACTGGTCCATTGAGTTATATCCTTCTATTCAGTGCGGTTAAGGCTGATCATATCAGCCTATCAGTACGTATGTGTCTATTTTTCATGGCCTGATGGACCAGTCTGGACAGTCCTCGGTCTATCCTGGTAGTACGGATGGCTGATCGTATCAGCCTATTAGTATGTATGGGTCATTTTCTATGTACTGATGGGACCAGTCTGGACAGTCCATGATCCATTTAGTTAAATAATTCCATTTACTACGGTTAAGGCTGATCATATCAGCCTATCAGTACGTATGGGTCAATTTTTCATGGCCTGATGGACAAGTCTGGACAGTCCTTTTTGTAGCATCCCCAAACATAGTTAAAGGCACTTGGCTCGGCCATGGTACAAGGAGACGCACCAGTCAGGTCATGTGACCTAAAGACAAGTGTATCATGGCTGGGTATAAGGGTTAAGGGGCATCAGGATTCCGAGGCTTAGCCAGGGAAGGTTGGAGACAAGTAAATGGGAGATGGACGCGTGATGGGAGAGCTGGACAAGCCATGGAAGAAGCTCGACAGCTAGGTCAAGTTTGGTACAGCTCAGTGAAGCTCACACTAGCTTGGGTCATGTAAGACCCGATCCTGTATTCCTCAATCCAACCAGACTGCGGTCTTTCCAAACAATTCTAACAAGTTTGATTCCATTAATTCCGATTCAAGACAGAATTTTCCTAAATATTTATCAGAGATTTGAGGCTCATTGACAACAGAATACAAGCGGAAGCAATAAGGAAATTATATAATCCATAGATAGATAAAACAGAAATAAACATCATTCCTTCGTTCAGCAGAAACAAGTTGCACAATAGGCTAAAGAATAAGTTCACAAGTTCCAAAATATACTACTAAGATAACACGACAGTTATGTATGACCCATTCACCACACATCTTCCCATGGCCTGAGTCCTCACCGTTCTTTTCCTTTACCAAGGTCCAAGTCTGTACCTGAGACCAACACAATCACACAACACAAACATATGATCAGTTTATTACACAAGAATACTATCACACTGTATCGTTGGAATCGATTCTAAACACCACTTTACACATCAATGCCACTTTTGACCATTTTCATAAGTATTCCAAAAATTAATTAAAATTCATGAAATCTCATTATAATTCCCAACTAAGAGATTTCCATGATCAACATCCAATGAATCAACCCAGACCATATGGATTCCGATCATGATCAGTCAAATAAATCAAAACTGAAACATCATCAAATCAATTCCGAAAAACTAATTAAAATTCATGATAATTCATGATAATTATCAACTAAGAGATTTCTAAAATAAATCCCAAATTCGGCCTAGATCATATAGATCTCGGCCAAGATCAGTCCGGCCAAGGCCATGGACTATTATCACTAATTTGATCCGGCCAAGGCCTAAAATCGGTGTCTTCATACCAAAACATCAACATCCAATACCACAACAAGAAATAGATGAATAACAGAGTATCAGATCAGAGTAAGGTGTAACCATCCGAACCAGACACATCCATAACCACAGATGGCTTAACCATTGGTTATGTTCACTGGTTCTTGGCCACACCTCTCACCTTAGGACTGCGATCTGCAGGGGCCGAATCCTTCTCCTTCTCCATATCCTTCTCTTTGTCTTTCTGACTTGTATCCATCCTTTCCAACTTCACAGACTGATCCGAACAGATACAATCAAAGGAAACACCACAAATCGGTTTCTCTTTCTCTTTCTCTCTCAAAGTTCTTCTCTGAGTTTTCTCTGGTTTCTTTGGATACTATTTGACTGACAGGAGTAAAATGGAGAAGATTTCGATTATAACTTCCTTTTTAAACCGCCTGGACGAGCAGTTTCTCAAAGTAAAGAAAAAGGAGCAGTTTCGTCCCATAACCGTCCATAACCGCCCATTGGCGGTTTCTCCATTTCTTCCTTTCCACAAAATCGAAAAAAACTTAAACCAAACCGGATCCAATTAAATACCAATCAACAATAACCGATCCCAATCAGACACACTGGTTCGGTCCATAACCGCTCGGATCCGACCACACTGGTCCGAACCGGAACACTCCTCCCAGCTGAGATGAACTGTCCCATAACTGTTCCCAGCTGAGTGAGCTAATATTCCAGCTCCTGTGAGCTGATCAAGTAACTGTGAATTGATCTCCAGCTGACTGAAGTCTTGTGAGATGATTTCCAGCTGCACCTAGCTGATTGAGCTGAACCCACACCTCATACAGCTTCCGGTTCACTCTTCCAACACTTTTCCTACTCATCTTTCCCATTTCCTGGTTAAGTCTCAGTTCCCTGATGCCCTTAACCCTCATTCCGGACCATGGAACGCTTGTCTCAAGGTCTTACGACCTGACTGGTGGGGTTCCTCGCACCATGGTCTGTCCGGACGATCCTATCTAGGATCGGGGACATGACAAGTCTCCCCCACTAACATGAGATTCGTCCTCGAATCCGAGTTAAGTGTTTCTTCAGGAAGAAATTGTTTGTACACTCTGGATACTCAGCCTTTATTCTTGCCTCCGTTTCCCAAGTGATGAGATACACCAAGTCATCAAATTCAAACTCAAGATGTTTCCTACGCTTGTCAGCATAGCTCTTCTGGCGATCCTGCTCCTCTTTCATCTTTTCCTTGACCATTTTGCTCTTTTCAGTGGTTTCTTCCACAATCTCAGGACCTAACATGCTATGCTCCCCCACTTGGGTCCAGCATAGAGGTGTCCTGAACGGTCTACCATACAAAGCCTCATATCGAGACATGCCAATACTGGTATGGAAGTTGTTATTGTATGCAAATTCCACGAAAGGTAAGTGTTTCTCGCAAGACTCTCACCAGTCTAAAACACATGACCTTAGCATATCCTCCAAGGTCTGAATGGTCCTTTCGGACTGTCCATCCGTCTGAGGATGATAAGATGTACTCATGTTTACTCTGGTTCACAAGGCTTTCTGGAAAGCCTGCTAGAATTAAGATGTAAACCTTGGATCTCTATCCGAGACAATGCTTGCTGGAACACCATGCAACCGCACTATCTCATCCATGTATATCCCCATAATCTGATCCACTCCATACCCTTTCCGAAATGGTAGGAAATGAGCAGACTTGGTCAAACGATCAACCACAACCCAAACCGCATCCTTCCGGTTCCTGGTTGTAGGAAACCCAGTCACAAAGTCCATTGTGATGTGATTCCACTTCCACTCAGGTATGGGTAAGTTCTAAAGTAGACCACTGGGAACCTGATTCTCTGCTTTCACCATTTGGAAAGTAGGACAATTAACCACCCACTCAGCAACATCAGATTTCATCCTCACCCAATGGTAATACCTCCTCAGATCTCTATGCATCTTGTTCAGTTCCGGGTGAACCGAGAACTTAGACTTATGAGCCTGCCTCATAATCTCCTCCTCAGTTCCCGATTGTTAGGAACACTAATCCTTCCATTGACTAAGATGGTACCATTGCTCGCCGTTTGGTACTCAGTCCTGTCATCGGAAGTAACCTTTTTAAGTTTCTCATCCAAGCCCATAGCTTGACGAATCCTGGTAAGTAGATCAGCTTGATCCACTGCCTCCAACCCCAAAGGATCATCCGTCCCATCTCTTCCAGGTCCCCAGTCACCCTCTCGGCTGATATCTCCGCTCTCCTGTGGCTCAAGGCATCTACCACTAGGTTAGCCTTTCCTGGATGGTAAGCTATGTCCAGATCATAATCTGCAACAAGCTCCATCCATCTCCTCTGCCTTAAGTTTAACTCAGGCTGAGTGAAAATATACTTTAGACTTTTATGGTCTGTAAGTATCTGTACCTTGGCTCCATACAAGTTTGATCTCCATATCTTCAAGGCAAACACCACAGCTGCCATTTCCAGATCATGGGTCGGATAATTCCCTTCATCCTTTCTCAACTGTCAAGATGCATAGGCTATTACCTTCGTGTGCTGTGTTAGGACACATCCAAGTCAAGTGATTGATGCATCAGTATACACCACAAATGGCTTATCCGCCTCAGGCAACACCATGTCTGTTGCACTAGTCAACATGTCCTTGAGTGCTGAGAAACTCCTCTCACACTCCTCAGACCATGCGAACTTCACGTCCTTGCCTGTCAACTTAGTTATAGGCTGAGCTATGGTCGAGAACCCCTTGCCAAATTTCCAGTAATAGCCAGCCAATCCCAAGAACCTTCTTATCCCAGTAGCACTCTTTGGCTGAGGCCATTCCCGTATACACTAGATCTTTTTTTAATCAATGGACACTCCATCAGCAGACACTATGTGTCCAAGGAAACCAATGCTTCTGCCAGAAACTACACTTTCTTAACTTAGCAAAAAGCTTCTGTTCCCTCAAGCGTCCCAACACTGCCCGGAGATGCCTCTCATGGTCTTCCTTTGTCTTGGAGTACACGAGTATATCATCAATAAAGAAAATCACAAACTCATCCAAGTACTCCTGGAAAATACCATTCATCATCTTCATAAATGCAGCTGGTGCATTGGTCTGTCCGAATGGCATGACCACAAACTCATAGTGGTTGTACCTAGTTCGGAACGCGGTCTTTCTTATATCATCATGCGCAACTGGAATCTGATGATATCCAGAAGCCAAATCAATCTTGGAGAACCACTTAGCTCCACGGAGTTGATCCAACAACTCATCAATCCGGGGTAATGGATACTAGTTCTTCACAATCACCCTATTCAACCCCCGATAAGCAAGGCATAACCTGAAGCTACCATCCTCCTTTTTCACAAATAGGACTGGTGCTCTCCAAGGTGATACACTAGGGCGTATGAAACCCTTATCCAGCAACTCTTCTAGTTGCTTCTTCAGCTCAGCCATCTCGTCTGGAGCCATTCTATATGGACTTTTGGACAATGGGGCCATTCCGGGTTCAAGTTCTATCACAAATGGGTCAGCCCTATCAGGGGGAATGCCCTGTAGTGCCCCAAATACATCCTGGAACTCCCGGACAACCAGTATCCCCTCCGGGTCACCACCCCCTACGACCTCATTGGTGTAAATGGTAGCCAAAAAGGCCTCACAACCATTTCCAAGCATCATTTCCACCTGGACTGCTGAAACTACCAAACAACAAGAGGTTGGCTTAATCCCTTGGAACTTGATCGGCGGTCCAAACTCATTCTCAAATTGCACCCTTCCCCGGTGACAATTACGAGTTGCCCGATACTTTCCAAGCCAGTCCATACCCAAGATCACCTCATGATTCTTTAGGGGGACAACAATCAGATCTACAGGCATCGGCCTGTCCAAAATCATCACTGGAATGTTCTTAACAAGACCTAGTGGATTCATCATCTGCCCACCAGCAGCAACCACTCTGTCAGAACTATACCAGGTTCCATACCGGAACATTCCCTTTTCGACCATATCTGGACTCACAAAACTGTGTGTAGCTCCAGTATTGAAATGTACATGTGTTTCCACACCACCTATATTTAAGGTCCCTACACAAGACCCAACCAAAGTATATATCCATCATAGGTTCCATACCATGCAATTCTAAAGGAATTGAAAAGTATAAGTCTAGAATATTACCAGTGATCGCCTTGTAAGGCTGAGCCTCACCCTTATCCTTGTACAGCTCGTACAAATGCGGTGCTGAGGTCTGGCCGCGGTTCTTAACTGTCTTACTTGCCTCTGCACGCCCTTTACTCTGTCCGCTTTGCATCTTGGGACAGTTCCTGTGGTAGTGTCCCTTTTGGCCGCAGTGGTGTCAAGTCCTAGAGTCACTTGCCGGACTTGGACAGTCCTTGGCAGAGTGATCCATCTTACCACAGCGAGTACAGGCTCCCATGGCCTTCCAGCACTCACCACCATAGTATCTTCCACACTTATGGCACTCAGACCTATCACTTGAGGTTTTACCCTCCTCAGCCGAGTCCCTCTTCCTCTTCTTGTCACTACGTTGAGCCGTGGACACCACCACACTCTTCACTTTCTGCTTGACCTCCTCAGCAAGGTTTGTCTCCAGCATAGCCATCCGTTTCACCAACTCAGAGATAGTGTGGAAAGTGCAGACTGATCAATAGGTCTGGAGTTCAGCCCTAAGGCCTCGGATGAACCTACGGACCTGTACTGCCTCGTCCTCCAGCTCATTACCCACATATTGCCTGAGCCGGTTGAACTCTTACTCATACTCACGAACAGTCCTGCGTCCCTGGACCAAGTCCAAGAAGTTAGACTCCAAACGATCCCAAGCCTCAGCTGGAAAGTACTTGTGGTTGAACTCAACCTCAAAATCAGCAAAGCGTTCAATGGTACCATTGGTACGCTTGTAAAGAGCCAACCACCAGTTGTGTGCATCACCTTCCAAGAAGTTTACTGCAATGTCCTTCTGGTAATCTTCAGGACAGCGAGTTGAGCGGAAGTTACAAACCAACCGACTCCTCCACTCATCTGCCTCCATAGGATCAATACTTCCAGCAAAGTGTTGGTCCCCATCTTGGAGATGTGCTCCAAAACCTTCAGGTAATCCATACGGGGAACAGGTCTAGCTGGTGGATCGATCTCAACCACCTCAGCTACCTGCCTCGGAGGGACACCAGTCGCCTGAGCAGCCACACGAACCGGAGGAGTAACCTCTGCCACAGCTGAACGCCTGAGTCAAGGTCACCATCTAAGCTCCCATAAGTTTCATAGCATCCAGTATTTCCCTCATAGATGGCTCAGCTACCACCTCCACACCAGCAATCCCAGCATTGTCTGCACCAATGCCCGGATCATCAGCATTAGATGATACAG
Source organism: Sinapis alba (assembly GCA_012274485.2). Classification (NCBI taxonomy): domain Eukaryota; kingdom Viridiplantae; phylum Streptophyta; class Magnoliopsida; order Brassicales; family Brassicaceae; genus Sinapis; species Sinapis alba. The sequence continues at coordinate 23,386 of MU107382.1, forward strand.
CATCGTCCACTTGGACTTGTTCATGCTGACCATCCTCAGCATTCACACGAGTCTCAGTAGGAAGGATCGGATCCTTTGGAAGTCCGGTCTCACTGTTACCCAACTCAACCTGAGTTGGTAAAACTGTGGTTGGAATGGTTCCAGCTGGTAATACTGCGGTTTGAACAGCACCATCCTGTCCGACGGTTCCGGGAACTCCAGCCGTATCCTTTCCTCTCCGAGTCTTAGTCTTCTTAGTAACCTTAGGATTAGAACACACACACAGGTTAGTTCACAACATAACATACAAACCTCAAATAAATCCTAAGTTAAAACATTTCAAACAATCATATCAAGTAAAACAATCAACATACCGTGAGTCTCAACAGCCAATGTGTGGTGAGCCAACTTGTAAGACCCGATCCTGGATTCCTCAATCCAACCAGACCGCGGTCTTACCAAACAATCCTAACAAGTTTGATTCCATTAATTCCGATTCAAGACAATATTTTCCTAAGTATTTATCAGAGATTTGAGGTTCATTAACAACAGAATACAAGCGGAAGCAATAAGGAAAATAGATACTCCCTAGATAGATAAAACAGAAACAAACATCATTCCTTCGTTCAGCAGAAACAAGTTTCACAATAGGCTAAATCATAAGTTCACAAGTTCCACAATAAACAACTAAGATAACACGACATTTATGTATGTCCCATTCAACACACATCTTCCTATGGCCTGAGTCCTCACGGTGCCTTTCCTTTACCACGGTCCAAGTCTGTACCTGAGACCAACAAAATCACAAAACACAAACACATGATCAGTTTATTACACAAGAATACTATCACAATGCATGGTTGGAATCGATTCTAAACACCACTTTACACATCAATGCCACTTCTGGCCATTTTCAAAAGTACTCCAAAAATTAATTAAAATTCATGAAAACTCATTACAATTCACAACTAAGAGATTACCATGATCAGAATCCAATGAATCAACCCACGCCATATGGATTCCGATCATGATCAGACAAATAAATCAAAACTGAACATCATCAAATAAATTCCGAAAACTAATTAAAACTCATGATAAATTCATGATAATTAACAACTAAGAGATTCATAAAAGGAAATTATTAAATTCGGCCTAGATCATATAGATCTTGGCCAAGATCAGACCAGCCAAGGCCATGGACTATTATCACTAATTTGATCCGGCCAAGGCCTAACATCGGTGTCTTCATACCTGAAACATCAACATCCAATACCACAACAAGAAATATATGAAGAACAGAGTATAAGATCTGAGTAAGGTATTACCATCCGAACCAGACAGATCCATAACCACAGATGGCTTAACCATCGGTTATATTCACTGGTTCTTGGCCACACCTCTCACCTTGGGATTACGATCTCCAGGAGCCGACTCCCTCTCCATCTCCTTCTCTTTTTCTTTCTGACTTGTATTCATCCTTTCCAACTTCACAGACTGATCCGACCGGAATCAATCAAAGGAAACACCACAAATTGGTTTCTCTTTCTCTTTCTCTCTCAAAGTTCTTCTCTGAGTTTTCTCTGGTTTCTTTTGGATACTATTTTGACAGACAGGAGTAAAATGGAGAAGAAATCGATTATAACTTCCTTTCCCAACCGCCTGGACAAGCAGTTTCTCAAAGTAAAAAAAGGGAGCATTTTCGTCCCATAACCGTCCATAACTGCCCATTGGCGGTTTCTCTTTTCTTCTTTCCACAAAATCGTTTCAAACTCAAAACGAAACCGGATCCAATTAAATACCAATCAACAATAACCGATCCCATTTCCTGGTTATGTCTCAGTTCCCTGATGCCCTTAACCCTAATTCTGGACCATGAAACGCTTCTCTCAAGGTCTTAAGACCTGACTTGTGGGGTTTCTCACACCATGGTCCGTCCTGACAATCTTATCTAGGATCGGGGACATGAAAGGTCAGCTCCAGTAGCTGGATAGTCCTTGGTCCTTCCAGGCAGTACGGATGGCTGATCTTATCAGCCTATCAGTACGTATAGGTCATTTTTCATGTACTGATGAGACCAGTCCGGACAGTCCATGGTCCGTTGAGTTAAATACTTTCATTCAGTACGGATAAGGCTGATCATATCAGCCTATCAATACGTATGGGTCGATTTTTCATGGCCTGATGGACCAGTCTGGACAGTCCTTTGTCCTTCCAGGCAGTATGGATGGCTGATCGGATCAGCTTATCAGTGTGTATGGGTAACTTTTCATGTACTTATATGACTAGTCCGGAGAGTCCATAATCCGCTGAGTAATATCCTTCCATTCAATACGGATAAGGCTGATCATATAAGCCTATCAGTACGTATGGGTCATTTTTCATGTACTGATGGGACCAGTTTGGACAGTCCTTGGTCCATTCAGGCAGTACGTATGGTTGATTATATCAGCCTATAGGTACATATTGATCATTTTTCATGTACTTATGGGACCAGTCTTGACAGTCAATGGTCCATTGAGTAAATAATTCCATTCAGTACAGATAGGGCTGATCATATCAGCCTATCAGTACATATGGGTCAATTTTTTATGGCCTGATGGACCAGTCTGGACAGTCCTTGGTCCTTCCAGGGAGTACGGATGGCTGATCGTATCAGCCTATAAGTACCTAATGATCATTTTTCATGTATTGATGGGACCAGTCCAGACAGTCCATCATCCGTTCATTTATGGTCGGATTAAACAATCTAATACCGAAATTTGTGCGAAGGCAACATAGAGGCATTTTTGTGGGAAATCAAAGGAAAAGTTGTGAACGACCCTTTGATGGAGTTTGATCATGGATGATCACGTCCTAGGCTTCCTATGTGTCTGGGGAACACACGCAAATATCCAGGAGAGAAGGGGAAAGGCCGGACTTCACTCTCAATGGCATGAACAGGCTTGAAGATGGATGCAGTGCAGAAACTGGTTTCATGGGAGTTCCATGGATGGGAAGAGAGGCACGACCCTTGAATGGATCTTATCATTACTGTAAGTATATGATAATGATTTATAGAGGTGTGATCAAGAGAAGTATGGCCGTTCATGATAAGGGATGGCACAAGATCTACAATCATCATTGGTAAGGTAACATGTTTAAAATTACTTTCTAGTTATATTTCTGTCTCTGGTGGTGTGGTTAAGGCCAAGTATGGCACGCCCATTGAAGACCATATATTTTGATATAAACTACGGATCCAGGACCCTGAGAGAAGGGGCTCATCATTGCTGATCTAACTCATCCATGTGGGATGATGGTTAGATGATATTCAGTAGATAGTGATCCATGATGGATTATGGATTGTTGTTGCGTTTGATCATGGTATGAACCATTTATACGACCCATTGAGGATTCACACGGGAGTCCTATTTTAAGGGGAACCATGTGGAGTGCAAGGTCCAATTCGTCTAGAACCAACAACAAGCAAAGGAGATGAGTAAGGCTAGTACTTGTTGGAATGGACTACAAGTATTGAGCTGGTGTGTTTGTACAAGAAGGCCGTGTGTGATCTGATCATGGGCAAGGATGGACGACCTGATCCTTAGTTGATGGATCAAGGTGGATGATCTGATTGATCAAAGGATGCACCGGTTGTAACATCAAGACTGATCGGTTTCAATGGGACATGGTTCCATGGCCGGTTAGGTATGTGTGAAGACTCATCAGTTCTTAGTCATGTGGGGTGGTTCGTTAATTGACTTGGGATCTGATGGGAATTATTAGTCCATGAGAGGACTTGGCTCCCGAGGAGCGTACTCCTAAGACATGGAGGCACTGAACCATGGCCTTGGCCGGTTCACGAATGAGGCCCATGGCCTTGGCCGAGATCTATATGGTCTGTATGGTCTGGATAAATTCATTGGATTTTGATTATGAGAATCTCTTAGTGGAGATTTTCAGGAGTTTTAGTGAATTTTAATTAATTTTGGAGCACTTTTGAAAGTGGCCAGAAATGTACGTAAGACTTCCCAAAGGTTACTTAGTCAGTGGGGATGGCTGGTTGAATGACTAAGTACCAAAGGGAAGGTTTTTTTATATCTTGCAGCTCGGTCAGATGGAAAAGAGTAAGTGGAACCTCAAGTGAAGTGGTTCAGCTCAGCTAGCTGGATGAGTTAGCTAAACAGCTAAGTCATCTGGGACAATGAGCTAACAAGCTTTGTGGATGTGGCAAAGGTAAGATCTAGCAATGTTTGCTTATAATTAGATAGAATGGTTAGGGGAATGGAACCTCTGATTTGTATGACTTGGTTTGGGTTTAGAATGAACCTCTCAACTACCAACCTCTAAGCTAGTTGGTAGTTGAGCAAACTAACCAATGCTGAGGTTAATCGACCGGACAAGTGTTAGATTGGTTTTAGACCAATGGTTAAGTAGAGAATAATCCGCTGCGCATAAGTTCAAATGATCTAAGCTACTAACGACTAAGTTAGTCTTTATCTAAGGTCTAAGTAAACCCTCACCTTAAGTGTAAACTATAAAAAAAAGGTGGAAAAATTAAGAGGTTCGGTATGGAACTGGACCAAGCGACGTGAGGCATTGACTGTGGCCTAGTCGGCCGGGTTGGGGTCTTACACTTGGTCCTTCAATGCAGTACGGATGGCTGATCGTATCAGCCTATCAGTACGTATAGGTCATTTTTCAAGTACTGATGGGACCAGTCCGGACAGTCCATGGTCCGTTGAGTTAAATCCTTCAATTCAGTACGGCTAAGGCTGATCATATCAGCCTATCATTACGTACGAGTCGATTTTTCATGGCCTGATGGATCAGTCTGGACAGTCCTTGGTCCTTCCAGGCAGTACGGATGGCTGATTATACCAGCCTATGAGTACGTATGGGTCATTTTTCATGTACTGTTGGGACCAGTCCGGACAGTCCATGGTCCGTTGAGTTAAATCCTTCCATTCAGTACGGATAAGGCTGATCATATAAGCCTATCAGTACTTATGGGTTGTTTTTTCATGGCCTGTTGGACCAGTCTGGGCAGACCTTGGTCCTTCAAGGCAGTACGGATGGCTAATCGTATCAGCCTATCAGTACGTATTGGTCTTTTTTCAAGTACTGATGGGACGAGTCCGGACAGTCCATGGTCCATTGAGTTAAATCCTTCCATTCACTACAGTTAAGGCTGATCATATCAGCCTATCAGTACGTATTAGTCGATTTTAGATGGCCTGATGGACCAGTCTGGACAGTCCTTTCTCCTTTCAGGCAGTACGGATGGCTGATCGTACCAACCTATCAGTACGTATGGGTCATTTTTTAATGTACTAATGGGACCAGTCTGGACAGTCCATGGTCCGTTGGATTACATCCTTCCATTCAGTACGGAAAAGGCTGATCATATAAGCCTATCAATATGTATGGGTCGATTTTTCATGGCCTGTTGGACCAGTGTGGGCAGACCTTGGACCTTCAAGGCAGTACGGATGGATGATCATATCAGCCTATCAGTATGTATGGGTCATTTTTCAAGTACTGATGGGACCAGTTCGGGCAGTCCATGGTCCATTGATTTAAAACCTTCCATTCAGTACGGTTAAGGCTGATCATATCAGTCTATCAGTATGTATTAGTCGATTTTTCATGGCCTGATGGACCAGTCTGGACAGTCCTTGGTCCTTCCAGGCAGTACGAATGGCTGATCGTATTAGCCTATCAGTACGTATGGGTCATTTTTATGTACTGATGGGACCAGTCCGGAGCGTCCATGGTCCGTTGAGTTAAACCCTTCCATTCAGTTTGGATAAGGCTGATCATTTCAGCCTATCAGTACGTATGGGTCGATTTTTCATGGCCTAATGGACTAGTCTGGACAGTCCTTGGTCCTTCCAGCCAATACGAATGGCTGATCGTACCAGACTATAAGTACATATGGGTCATTTTTAATGTACTGTTGGGACCAGTCTCGACAGTCCATGGTCTGTAGAGTTATATCCTTCCATTCAGTACGGATAGAGATATTCATATCAGCCGATCAGTACGTATGGGTCAATTTTTCATGGCCTGATGGACCAGTTTAGACCGTCCTTGGTCGATCCAGGCAGTACGAATGGCTAATCGTATCAGCCTATCAGTACGTATGGGTCATTTTTCATGTACTGATGGGATCAGTCCGGACAGTCCATAGTCCATTGAGTGACGTTTTTCCATTCAGAACGGATAAGGCTGATCATTTCAGCCTATCAGTCTGTATGGGTTGATTTTTCATGGCCTGATGGACCAGTATGAACAGTCCTTGGTCCTTCCAGGCAGTACGTATGGCTGATCGTACCAGCCTATCAGTACGTATGAGTTGTTTTTCAAGTACTGATGGGACCAGTCCAGACAGTCTATGGTCCGTTAAGTTATATCCTTCCATTCAATACGGTTAAGGCTGATCATATCAGCTTATCAGTACGTATGAGTCAATTTTTCATGGCCTGATGGACCAGTTTGGACAGTCCTTGGTCCTTCCAGGCAGTACGAAGGGCTGATCGTACCAGCCTATCAGTACGTATGGGTCATTTTTCATGTACTGTTGGGACCAGTCCGGACAGTCTATGGTCCATTGAGTTATATCCTTCCATTTAATACGGTTAAGGAAGATCATATCAGCCTATCAGTACGTATGGGTCGATTTTTCATGGCATGATGGACCAGTCTGGAAAGTACTTGGTCTATCCAGGCAGTACGGATGGCTGATAGTATTAGCCTATTTGTATGTATGGGTCATTTTTCATGTACTGATGGGACCAGTTTGGACAGTCCATGGTCAGTGGAGTTAAATCCTTCCATTCAGTACGTTTAAGGCTAATCATATCAGCCTATAAGTACGTATGGGTCTATTTTTCATGGCCTGATGGACCAGTCTGGACAGTCCTTGGTCCATCCAGGCAGTACGGATGGCTAATCATATCATCATATCAGCATATATGGGTCATTTTTCATGTACTGAAGGGAGCTGTTTGGACAGTCCATGGTCCGTTGAGTTAATTCCTTCCATTCAGTACGGTTAAGGCTGATCATATCAGCCTATCAGTATGTATGGGTTGATTTTTCATGGCCTGATGGACTATTCTGGACAGTCCTTGGTCCTGCCAGGCAGTATGGATGGTTAATCGTATCATTATATCAGCACGTAAATTTTTTTTTCATGCACTGATGGGACCAGTCCGGACAGTCCATGGTCTATTGAGTTAAATCCTTCCATTCAGTACGGTTAAGGCTGATCATATCATCCTATCAGTATGTATGGGTCAATTTTTCATGGCCTGATGGACCAGTCTGGACAGTCCATGGTCCTTCCAGGCACTACGGATGGTTAATCTTATCATCATATCAGCACGTATGTCCTTGGTCCTTCCAGGCAGTACGGATGGCTGGTCATTTTCATGTACTGTTGAGACCAGTCCAGACAGTCCATGGTCCATTGAGTTAAATCCTTCCATTTAGTACGGTTAAGGCTGATCATATCAGCCTATCAATATGTATGGGTCAATTTTTCATGGCCTGATGGACCAGTCTGGACAGTCCATGGTCCTTCCAGGCAGTACGGACGGTTAATCGTATCATCAAATCAGCATGTATGGGTTATTTTTTTCATGTACTGATGGGACCAGTCCGGACAGTCCATGGTCCGTTGAGTTATATCCTTCCATTTAGTACGGTTAAGGCTGATCATGTCAGCCTATCAGTATGTATGGGTCGATTTTTCATGGCCTGATGGACCAGTCTGGACAGTCCTTTGTCCTTCCAGGCAGTACGGATGGTTAATCGTATCATTATATCAGCATGTATGGTTACTTTTCATGTACTGATGGGACCAATCCGGAGATTCCATTGTCGGTTGAGTTAAATCCTTCCATTTAGTACGGTTAAGGCTGATTATATCAGCCTATCAGTAGGTATGGGTCGATTTTTCCTGGCCTGATGGACCAGTTTGGACAGTCCTTGGTCCTTCCAGGCAGTACGGATGGTTAATCGTATTATCATATCATCATGTATGGGTTATTTTTCATGTACTGATGGGACCAGTCTGGACAGTCCATTGTCTGTTGAGTTAAATCCTTCCATTCAGTACGGTTAAGGCTGATCATATCAGCCTATCAGTACGTATGGTTCGATTTTTCATGGCCTGATGGAGCAGTCTGGACAGTCCTTGGTCCTTCCAGGCAGTACGAATGGCTGATCGTATCAGCCTATCAATAAGTATGGGTCATTTTTCATGTACTGTTGGGACCAGTCCAGACAGTCCATGGTCCATTGAGTTAAATCCTTCCATTCAAAACAGTTAAGGCAGATCATATCAGCCTATCAGTACGTATGGGTCAATTTTTCATGGCCTAATGGACCAGGCTTGACAGTACTTGGTCCATCCAGGCACTACGGATGGCTGATTGTATCAGCCTATTTGTACGTATGGGTCATTTTTCATGTACTGATGGGACCAGTTTGGACAGTCCATGGGCCATTGAGTTAAATTCTTTCATTCAGTTTGGATAAGGCTGATCATTTCAGCCTATCAATACGTATGAGTCGATTTTCATGGCTTGAGTCTGGACAGTCCTTGGTCCTTCCAGGCAGTATGGATGGCTGATCGTACCAGCCTATCAGTACGTATGGGTCATTTTTCATGTACTGTTGGGACAATTCCAGACAGTCCATGGTCCATTGAGTTAAATCCTTCCATTCAGTACGGTTAAGGCTGATCATATCAGCCTATCAGTATGTATGTGTCAATTTTTCATGGCCAGATGGACCAGTCTGGACAGTCCATGGTCCTTCCAGGCAGTACGGACGGTTAATCATATCATCATATCAGCATGTATGGGATATTTTTCATATGCTGATGGGTACAGTCCGGACAGTCCATGGTCCATTGAGTTAAATCCTTCCATTTAAAACGGTTAAGGCTGATCATATCAGCCTGTCAGTATGTATGGGTCGATTTTTCATGGCCGAATAGACCAGTCTGGACAGTCCATGGTCCTTCCAGGCAGTACGGATGGTCAACCGTATCATCATATCAGCATGTATGGGTTATTTTTCATGTACTGATGGGACCAGTCCGGACAGTCCATGGTCCGTTGAGTTATATCCTTCCATTTAGTACGGTTAAGGCTGATCATGTCCGCCTATCAGTATGTATGGGTCGATTTTTCATGGCCTGATGGACCAGTCTGGACAGTCCTTGGTCCTTCCAGATAGTACAGATAGTTAATTGTATCATTATATCAGCACATATGGGTTATTTTTCATGTACTGATGGGACCTATCCGGACAGTCCATTGTCCGTTGAGTTAAATCCTTCCATTTAGTACGGTTAAGGCTGATCATATCAGCCTATCAGTAGGTATGGGTCGATTTTTCATGGGCTGATGGACCAGTCTGTATAGTCCTTGGTCCTTCCAGGCAGTACGGATGGTTAATCATATCATCATATCATCATGTATGGGTTATTTTTCATGTACTGATGGGACCAGTCCAGACAGTCCATTGTCTGTTGAGTTAAATCCTTCCATTCAGTACGGTTAAGGCTGATCATATCAGCCTATCAGTACGCATGGTTCGATTTTTCATGGCCTGATGGACCAGTCTGGACAGTCTTTGGTCCTTCCAGGCAGTACGAATGGCTGATCGTACCAGCCTATCAATACGTATGGGTCATTTTTCATGTACTGTTGGGACCAGTCCAGACAGTCCATGGTCCATTGAGTTAAATCCTTCCATTCAAAACGGTTAAGGCAGATCATATCAGCCTATCAGTACGTATGGGTAAATTTTTCATGGCCTGATGGACCAGGCTTGACAGTACTTGGTCCATCCAGGCACTACGGATGGCTGATTGTATCAGCCTATCTGTACGTATGGGTCATTTTTCATGTACTGAGGGACCAGTTTGGACAGTCCATGGTCGTTTGAGTTAAATCCTTTCATTCAGTTTGGATAAGGCTGATCATTTCAGCCTATCAATATGTATTGGTCGATTTTTCATGGCCTTAGTCTGGACAGTCCTTGGTCCTTCCAAGCAGTTTGGATGGCTGACCGTACCAGCCTATCAGTACGTATGGGTCATTTTTCATGTACTGTTGGGACAATTCCAGACAGTCCATGGTCCATTGAGTTAAATCCTTCCATTCAGTATGGTTAAGGCTGATCATATCATCCTATCAGTATGTATGTGTCAATTTTTCAAGGCCTGATTGACCAGTCTGGACAGTCCATGGTCCTTCCAGGCAGTACGGACGGTTAATCGTATCATCATATCAGCATGTATGGGATATTTTTCATATGCTGATGGGTACAGTCCGGACAGTCCATGGTCCGTTGAGTTAAATCCTTCCATTTAAAACGGTTAAGGCTGATCATATCAGCCTGTCAGTATGTATGGGTCGTTTTTTCATGGTCTGATGGACCAGTCTGGACAGTCCTTGTTCGTTCCATGCAGTACCGATGGTTAATCGTATCATCATATCAGCACGTATGGGTTATTTTTCATGTACTGATGGGACCAATCCGGACAGTCCATGGTCCGTTGAGTTAAATCCTTCCATTTAGTACGGTTAAGGCTGATCATATCAGCCTATCAGTAGGTATGGGTCGATTTGTCATGGCCTGATGGATCAGTCTGGACAGTCCTTGGTCCTTCCAGGCAGTACGGATGGTTAATCGTATCATCATATCATCACGTATGGGTTATTTTTCATGTATTGATGGGACCAGTCCGGACAGTCCATGGTCTGTTGAGTTAAATCCTTCCATTCAGTACGGTTAAGGCTGATCATATCAGCCTATCAGTACATATGGTTCGATTTTTCATGGCCTGATGGACCAGTATGGACAGTCCTTGATCCTTCCAGGCAGTACGGATGGCTGATCATACCAGCCTATCAGTACGTATGGGTTATTTTTCATGGACTGTCTGGACCAGTCCAAACAGTCCATCGTCCATTAAGTTAAATCCTTCCATTCAAAAAAGTTAAGGCAGATCATATCAGCCTATCAGTACGTATGGGTCAATTTTTCATGGTCTGATGGACCAGGCTTGACAGTACTTGGTCCATCCAGGCACTACGAATGGGTGATTGTATCAGCCCATCTGTATGTATGGGTCATTTTTCATGTACTGATGGGACCAGTTTGGACAGTCCATGGTCCGTTGAGTTAAATCCTTCCATTCAGTACGGTTAAGGCTAATCATTTTTTTTTTGGTTAAGGCTAATCATATCAGCCTATAAGTACGTAAGGTTCGATATTCATGGCCTGATGGACCAGTCTGGACAGTCCTTGATCCTTCCAGGCAGTACGGATGGCTGATCATACCAGCCTATCTGTCATGTCCCTGAATCTGGATAGGGCCTTCGGCCACAGCCATGGTACGAGGAGACGCACCAGTCAGGTCACATGACCTAAGGACAAGCGTATCATGGCTGGAACAGATGGTTAAAGGCCTCAGTAGGCTGAGACTTAACCAGGATCGAAGGAAGGCACAGGAGACAGGTTGGAAGACTTCTAAGGCAGTTGGACAAGGCATGAATCTAGTTCAGTCAGCTAGATCAAGCTCGGGAAGGCTCTGAGCAGCTCACAATCGACCAGGTCAGCTACAGCAGCTGGACCACAAGAATGAGTCAGCTCCGGTAGCTGGACCACTAGCTCTCTTAGCTGGGGCAGCTAGCAACCAGCTCACCTCAGCTGGGTGAAGGGTTTGGGTCTTGGTCATGGGGCTCGGGCCAGGGGCGGTTATGGTGCCGGCCTGGGTGGCCAAGGGAGGTCCGACCAGTTGGGGTCTTGGACAAGTTGGCTGAGCAGTGGACAGGACCCTGGGGCTTGCAATCGAAGAGGATAAGGGAGAGAAGGGGCGGTTGGAGGCAGTTGGGGCGAAGGGGTGCGAATGGTGCAAGTTGCACCCATTCGGCCAGCAAGTCATGCCTGTTCGCCCAGGCAGTAGGGGATCGGTACTGGCCTATAAATACAGACCCTAGGGGTCCAGAATTGCCACAATTTTCCCCTAAGGAAAACTCTTCCCAAATCGAGACAGAGAGAAACAAAGAGTGAAAGAGAAGGATCGATCAAGGCTTGGCCGGGTGGGTTTTGGTGGAGGATTCCGATCAAGAGTTGGCCTGTGTGAAGTGGAGATCGACTGAGAATGAGAACAAGAGGCAAGGAGAAGGATTTAGAGAAGGGCTTGAGCACTCCAGAGCGCACGCCCAAGGTGAGTGGGATGGACCGACCCATCCTGCCATGGCCGCGGCTTGATGTTGCATGGCTGTGGATGGTTTGGTGGTTCCAGACCCATTTCTTCCGATTTACTTATTTGATTTCCTCCCCTCCTTGTATATTCTGTATGTGGATGGCGTGTTCTTCCTGGCGTGACTGGACCAAGGCTTTGGCCGGTCCAGGAACATAGTCCTTGGCCTTAGGCCGGACTGGTCTTGGTCGGATTCTGTATGCTCCGGTGGGATTCATTGAATTCCGACCATGGATACCTATTAGTGGGGATTTATCATGAATTATCATGGGTTTTATTAGGTTTTACCTAATTAATTCATGGAAGGTCAGTTATGGCCAATTTGGCCGGTTAAGGCCGAGATCAATAGGATCGAGGCCGGTTCTTTGGATTCTGCTTATGGATCATTCTTAGTTAGGATTTTTAGGGAATTGTCATGAATTTTATTTAGTTTTTGGGGATTTATTTGGATAAGTCAGATTTGGGAACCAGCCATGGCCGATTGTAGTTTGGTGTGGACAAGGGGATGCTCCGCATGGAACCAGTCAGGCCGCAGGTTGGACAATGGTCCAGGACGTCGTGAGGAACGTCCTGGGTGTGGCCGTGTGCCTTGTGAAATGAATGGATAGGTTATAGAGTATAGCATAGAAGAACCGAATCATGCAATGTAGAATTGGTATGTTAGGTTATCGGATTGTACTCATACATATGTCTTGTGATGATGTTGCTTTCAGGATCAGACCAGGACCGTGGCAAGGCCAAGGAACCATGAAGACCTGAGCCGTGGATGGATGTGTGGGTTGTGGGATAGTTTAGTTAGTATGAACACTTGAACTTAAGATAGCCTATTGTGCAACTGAATCTATGTATTGGATCACAAGTTTTATATTAATAAAGATACAGTTTCTCTTATCTGAATAGACTTAGGAATCGAAATGCTTGAACCTCATATGATTGAAAAATGACTTAGAGAAATATTGGACCATAAAAATGAACAAAATTTACATGAATAGCATGGTAAGGCTTCGGGTCCTAGTTGGGTCCTTTGGACCAGGATCGGGTCTTACAAGTTGGTATCAGAGCGGAGTTGATTCTAGGATTGTTATGGGTATTGGGAAATCACCACACATCCGGCTGGGTCTCATGGTAAGGTCTGAATTGATTGTGTGTTAGGCTTAGCGATTGCATGTGTTTGCTTATTCACACATTTATGTGCTAACCTTGAGTGTTGATTTGAACCCAAGGGTACAAGGAAGTCTAAAACATCTCGGAAGAGCAAGGAGGCAGCTGGTGGTTCCGGACAGGTTGAAGCGGATGGGGCTAACCCAACCGCCCAAGTGCCTATCCAACCGGATGGGGCTGATGTGGGAGCCGGATTACCAATTTCCCAGCTCAACCCAACCGAGGTTCGTACGGATGGAGCTGGAACTCAGCAGGAACGGGAGCTGGGGCCAGCTGATGGTGCTGATGATCAGCACAGGGAGCTGGAGGATGAGGGTGAGTCCTCACATGCTGGACGTCAGGAGGGGCGTGTAGAGGCTGCGGGCAATGTGACAGTTGGGATAGCTAACCCAGCTATGGATCCATCTATGAAGGATGTGTTGGAAGCTATGAAGGCTATGGGTAACCAAATGATAGCTCTGACCCAGGTGTTCACTCCTCTGGTGAACTCGTCTGTGGGTCAAGCTGGAACCATTCCAACAGCTGTTCCCTTAGCTGGTAGGCGAGTGGAGCAGGTGGCTGAGGTAGTGGAAATTGACCCACCACCCAGGGCGGTTAGGAGGATGGATTACCTAAAGCTACTCGAACACATAGCTAAGATGGGCACCAAACACTTTGCTGGAAGTGTTGACCCATTGGAGGCTGATGAATGGAGAAGCAGGCTGGTTCAACTCAACTCGATGCCCGGAGGAGTATCAAAAGGACATAGCCGTTCATTTGCTGGAGGGGGATGCTCATAACTGGTGGTTGGCGCTGGACAAATGTACCAATGGTACCATTGAACGCTTCTCTGACTTTGTGGTTGAGTTCAACCACAAGTACTTCCCGTCTGAGGCTTGGGATTGTTTGGAGGCAAAGTTCTTGGACCTGGTCCAGGGTCGCAGGACGGTTAGGGAGTATGAGGAGGAGTTCAACCGCCTCAGGCGCTATGTGGGTAAGGAACTGGAGGATGAATCAGTACAGGTTCGTAGGTTCATTAGAGGCCTTAGGGTGGAACTCCGAACCTACTGCTCTGTCCGCACTTTCCACACCGTGTCTGAGTTGGTAGAAAGGATGGCCATGTTAGAGACCAACCTAGCCGAGGAAGCCAAGCTAAGGATCCGGAGCCACTCGACTACCACTGGTGGTAGTAGTGACCGGAAGAGGAAGAGGGACCAGGCCGAGGAAGGTAGACCTTCAAGTGGTAGGTCTGCGTGCCCTAAGTGTGGAAGACACCATGGAGGTGAATGCTGGAGAGCAATGGGAGCTTGCCTCCGTTGTGGCAAGATGGACCACTCGGCTCGGGACTTTCCCAGACAGGAGCAAGGAGCTGGTGGTGATACTAGGACGTGCCACTACTGTGGCAGGAAGGGACATCTCCGCAAGGACTGTCCTAAGCTTTCATCTGGGCCTAGCAAGAGCCGAGGAGAGGCTAGTCGGCCTGAACAAAACCGTGGACATACCTCAACACCTCGGGTGTATGAGCTGTCTAAGGATGAGGACAAGGCTGGACCATTCCAAGCGATCACTAGTAATTCTTGATCTTGCTCTTTTTCAATTCAGTAGAATTGCATGGTACGGAACTTAGAATGGTTAGGTACTTAGATTGGGTCATATGTAGGGATCCTAAGTATTGGTGGTGTGGAAACACACGTACTTTTCGATACTGGAGCTACACATAGCTTTGTGAGTCCAGGGATGCTCGGAAAGGGGTTGTTCCAGTTGGGAACGGGGAACTGTCCTGGGGTAGTGAACGCGGCCAGGGGGCAGGTTATGAGTTCATTAGGGGTGATTCAGGACGTCCCAGTGGTGATCCAAGACAGGGTCATGCCTGTGGATCTTGTGGTAGTCCACCTAAAGAATCACGAGGTGATATTGGTTATGGATTGGCTTGGAAAGAATCGGGCCACTCTTGACTGTCACCGGGGGCGTGTGCTGTTCGAGAGTGGGTGTGGGTCTCCAATCAGGTTCCAAGGTATACGTCCGGCCTCTGGATGCTTGGTGGTGTCAGCGATCCATGTGGAAAGGATGCTGAGGAAGGGTTGTGAGGTTTATTTGGCCACAATCGCCACTAAGGAGGTCGTAGGGGGTGGTGACCCGGAGGGAATACCGCTGGTTCGCGAGTTCCATGATGTGTTTGGGTCCTTACAGGGCATTCCCCCTGATAAATCAGACCCATTCATAATAGAACTGGAACCAGGGACGGCCCCACTATCCAAAAGTCCCTATAAAATGGCCGAGCTTAAGAAGCAACTTGAAGAGTTGTTGGACAAAGGTTTTATACGACCTAGTGTGTCGCCATGGGGAGCACCAGTTCTTTTCGTTAAGAAGAAGGATGGTAGCTTCAGGTTGTGCATTGACTACCGAGGGTTGAACCGTGTCACTGTGAAGAACAAGTACCCATTACCTCAGATAGATGAGCTGTTGGATCAGCTCAGGGGTGCACAGTGGTTTTCTAAGATTGATTTGGCTTCAGGGTATCACCAGATCCCAATTGAACCAAATGACATTAGAAAGACAGCATTCCGAACTAGGTACGGCCACTATGAATTTGTGGTCATGCCATTTGGATTGACCAATGCACCAGCAGCATTCATGAAGATGATGAATGGTATCTTCTGTGACTTCTTGGATGAATTTGTAATCATCTTCGTAGATGATATATTGGTATACTCCAAGAATAAGGAAGACCATGAGAGGCATCTACGAGCTGTGTTGGGACGGTTGAGGGAACAACAACTCTATGCCAAACTGAGCAAGTGTAGTTTTTGGCAAAGGAGTGTTGGTTTCCTTGGACACATTGTGTCGGAGCAGGGAGTCTCAGTTGATCCCGAGAAGATTAGGGCCATACAAGGATGGCCACGGCCTAAGAATGGGACAGAGGTTAGGAGTTTCTTAGGCCTGGCCGGATATTACCGGAAGTTTGTCAAAGGGTTTGCCAGTTTGGCTCAACCCATGACACAACTAACCGGTAAGGATGTGAAGTTTGTATGGTCGGATGAGTGTGAGAAGTGCTTCTCTGCCTTGAAGGAGATGTTGACAAATGCACCTATCTTGGTTTTGCCAGAGGCTGATCAACCGTATATGGTATACACTGATGCCTCCATCACGGGAATGGGATGTGTATTGACTCAACATGGTAAGGTCATTGCCTATGCATCTAGGCAATTAAAGAAGCATGAGGGTAACTACCCGAGCCACGACCTGGAAATGGCCGCAGTGGTGTTTGCTCTGAAGATATGGCAATCCTATCTGTATGGAGCCAAGGTGCAGATCTTAACCGACCACAAGAGGCTCAAGTACATATTCACTCAGCCTGAGTTGAATTTGAGACAAAGAAGATGGATGGAGTTTGTGGCCGACTATGATCTCGAGATTGCTTACCATCCTGGTAAGGCCAATCTAGTGGCTGATGCCCTGAGTAGAAGAAGGGCTGAAGTGTCAGCCGAGAAGGAGGCGGATGTACTGGAAAGTATGGCCAGGTCATTACATTAGAACACCTTGGTAAGCGGGGATGAACCATTGGGTTTAGAGGCAGTAAACCAGGCCGATCTACTGACCAGGATTAGGCAAGCACAAGGCTTGGATGAGAACCTTGAGAAGGTTGCTCAGAACGATAAGTCAGAGTACCAAGTTGCACAGGATGGGACCATCTTGGTCCACGGTAGGATCAGTGTTCCAAACGTGAGAGCACTTAAGGAGGAGATTATGGGCCAGTCCCATAAGTCTAAGTTCTCTGTGCACCCTGGCTTGAACAAGATGTACAAGGACATCAAGAGGTATTACCATTGGGTCCGAATGAAGACTGATGTGGCTGAATGGGTGGCTAAGTGCCCTACCTGTCAACTGGTCAAGGCTGAGCACCAAGTGCCCAGTGGGTTACTTCAGAACCTACCCATCCCAGAATGGAAATGGGATCATATCACCATGGACTTTGTGTCTGGTTTTCCCACGACCAGAAACAGGAAGGATGCAGTCTGGGTGGTGGTGGATCGTTTAACCAAGTCAGCGCATTTCATACCGATCAAGAAGACTGATGGTGTGGAACCGTTGGTAAGGGTTTATATGGATGAAATAGTACGTCTGCATGGAGTGCCGGCTAGT